>PISX010005659.1:0-105324 GCA_004024625.1 Mellivora capensis | reverse complement strand
TGTTTCCTTTGCCTTTGGTGACATATCTTGAAAGAAGTTGCTGTGGCTGATATCAAAGAGGTTACTGCCTATGTTCTCCTCTAGGATTCTGATGGATTCCTGTCTCACATTGAGGTCCTTTATCCATTTCGAGTTTATCTTTGTGTACGGTGTAAGAAAATGGTCGAGTTTCATTCTTCTACATATAGCTGTCCAATTTCCCAAGCACCATTTATTGAAGAGACTGTCTTTTTTTCCACTGTATATTTTGATAATCATATCAAAAAACGGGCAGAAGATATGAAGATATTTCTCCAATGAAGACATACAAATGGCTATCAGACACATGAAAAAATGTTCATCATCACTAGCCATCAGGGAGATACAAATTAAAACCACATTGAGATACTACCTTACACCAATTGGAATGGCCAAAATTAGCAAGACAGGAAACAACATGTGTTGGAGAGGATGGATGGAGAAAGGGGAACCCTCTTACACTGTTGGTGGGAATGCAAGTTGGTGCAGCCACTCTGGAGAACAGTGTGGAGATTCCTTAAGAAATTAAAAATAGAGCTTCCCTATGACCCTGCAATTGCACTACCGGGTATTTACCCCAAAGATACAGATGTGGTGAAAAGAAGGGCCATCTGTACCCCAATGTTTATAGCAGCAATGGCCACGGTCGCCAAACTGTGGAAAGAACCAAGACGCCCTTCCACGGACGAATGGATAAGGAAGATGTGGTCCATATACACTATGGAGTATTATGCCTCCATCAGAAAGGATGAATACCCGACTTTTGTAGCAACATGGACGGGACTGGAAGAGATTATGCTGAGTGAAATAAGTCAGACAGAGAGAGTCAATTATCATATGGTTTCACTTATTTGCGGAGCATAACAAATAACACGGAGGACATGGGGAGATGGAGAGGAGAAGGGAGTTGAGGGAAATTGGGGGGGAGATGAACCACGAGAGACTATGGACTCTGAAAAACAACCTGAGGGTTTTGAAGGGGTGGGGGGTGGGAGGTTAGGGGAGCCAGGTGGTGTGTATTATGGAGGGCACACATTGCATGGAGCACTGGGTGTGGTGCAAAAACTATGAATTCTGTTATGCTGAATAGAAATTAAAAAGAAAATATCTGAATTTCACTGGTGACAAAGTCATATATGATATTGCTGACACTACTGTAGTTTGTTGTCTACATTCATGATTGAATAAACTGATACATTTCAGTTAGAGGTTACTGAATATGCAGATGTATATATTTTTCCTATCCAGCTTCAAAGACCTTATGAATTTAATCTTCAAATGCTTTGGGAGTGTATGGATTCCAGGTAAAGAACGCCTAAATTATACCAAGACCAAAACATTCTCATAAAGAGAAAGTAAAAAAATAAAATACTTATAGAAATCACCTTAATATTAATAAGAAAGATTCTTTAATGTGTTCCAAATATTCACAAATTTCTAATGCCAAAGATTTACAAAATCCAGTATTGAAAAAAAGCTACATATTGAAAGATGACTAAAGTATAAAATCACACCAAATTAATGTCTAAATTATATAAATAAAAAGTTCAAGATTTACCCATTCAAAATTCAACTACTAAATGAAGATATGATAAAGTAAGAAAAATATCATAATAAAGTTTAGATAATTTAAGCTTAAGGAAAAAAAAAGGAGAAAATCAATAGGTTTTTCAATACACATATTCTTGAGAACAGTCCTTCAGGCACTGTAAAGTCTTTATGAATCAAGATATATAAGGATGCATTTAAGAGGCCTTCTGGCAAGAAAGCACATCAAGTCAGTTCAGAACCTTACAGAGTAATGAGTTGAAATGTCAGTATTATAGGTGCTGATCGTAAATACTAGACACCTGAATTCAGAAAAGAAATGTCTGGAAAATCAGAGTAGAATTAGGGGCTATGGCACTGCTTTAGTGGGTCACTCTTATCATTTGAGTCATGTACTGGGATATACACTGATCTCTTAGCTACAAGGAGCTACTCTAGGAGTCTCCATACCTGAAATGACATTTGGAAGCTTTCTTCAAAGACAAGAATGTCTGATCCCCTTTCCCTTTCTACTGACTTGCATATCTATAAATAGAGTATAAAATCTCTCAGGACACAGAAACTAAATGTTAATGAATGTTCACGGTGGTTATCTTAGGCCCAAGAGATGGATTTCTTATTTTTGATTATAGTTTCTAAAGTTTATTCAATGAACATAGACTTCTTTTATAGTCATTAAAATTATTTAAGAATAATTTACCATCAATTCATTTTTAGAGATGACAGAGACGTCTATTTGGTAATAGTTCTATTTTTCCCTTATGACAAAATCCTCAGTTTTAATGCTGCTTAAAGACTGCTCAGAAAACATGCAGCTTTTTCTCGGCTAATCAGGCTAAATGGCATTTTAAGAACACAAAGCATTATTTTAGTATGGACAAGATTATTCATTTTGGAGTCTACTGCAACATTAACTTGGATGTAAAGAATAAACGTATTAAGCTGTCACAGCAAATTTGTGAATTCAACACCTAGGAAACAGTCCATGCTATTTGGTAATTCTACCTGGGATACAGAGATTGCATGAATATCAAGCTATCTTCCCCTGAGACTTTTTAAGTCTTGCATTTATTATGCTGATATTGACATGAAACTTCTGAAAAGAAATTATGCAGACACAGAGTATTTACCGGTCACCAATGAAATTATAGGAGGTAAACGGTGAATTGCTAAACTCCTGGGGGATTCTGGATTTCAGCATTTCAGTAGTCTTTCCGAGATTATGCATTATATCTAGGAAATATAATCTATTTCCAAGATTATATTATTTCCTAGATTATATTCTCCACTGCTACAAACTCACTAATTCAAATGGTCTCATTTGCATGGTCTGGAAGTTCAACAAAATGTTAACATTATAATTCTCACTTTACAGATGAAAAAAACATGACAGCTAACAAGAACTTGGGAGAAATGCTCACCTATTCTTTCCACTCAAATACAGTGAATGCCAAGCAAATTATTAAGTATTAGAAAGAGACACAGTCTTTGCCCTTCCAAAGCTTGCAATCAGATGCCATAATAGTAAGAGAACAGAATTCTGTCAGCCTGATTTGAGTCTGAATATTGGCTCCACCTCGTATTTCTCTCTGAACTTTTCTTAGCTTCAATTTCTTCATTTATAAACACAGGACAGTGAAAACCCCTATGTGAAGTTGCTGTGAAAAACGATCTGAAGTACCAAGTGAAACCTTCAGTACAATAATGGACTTAAGAAAAGTCAGATTCCTGGCACAAAGCAGGTACTTTAAAAAAGCATACTCACTGGTGTTGTTTTTGTGGTTGTTGGTATTTTTAATAATTTTTTTAAAGTATCATGCTAATTTATCTTCAAGGAGGGCCCTGGCATTTCCAAAGTGTGGTATCATGGGAGATTTACACTCTCTTTTCACATGTAAAAACCTGAACTTGAGGGTCAAGTTTGGAGACACTGTGTTAATCCTACCTTCAATGTGTTTAGCCAGGTTCTTTAAAAAAAAAAAATCTACTTCATGAACCCAATAGGAAAACCACTGAAATTTGTTTGCTACTTATATACTAGATGGAAGATATCGGGACCCACCTTTGATGTATTTACTAATATCAGGGTTTTAAAACATAGACATCAGGTTACAAATCCACCATTAACTTCAACATATTACTGAAATACAGTCTCAATATTGCAGAAGTGAACAAGATAATAGGACAAGAAGAAGAGGAAAAATTTAAAAGTGAGGAAGAGAAGACAGTTATTCTAAGTCTACATAAATGTAAATACTATTTTGTTAAGAAGGGATGATATAAAAATGTGCATAATGAAAAGATCTGGACCCATAGATTGCAAAAGCTATCTTCCGTGTCAAATTAACCTCGGATCTGAAAACGTAAGCATTTCTTTCTTTCTACCACACCACTGTGTGGCCATGTGTGGGCTCATATGCTTTAAATTTGTTTTGTAGCAGTTTTTCTGTGATAATCTCTACTCTAAGCTTCAGCCTTTTGCCAGTGGATTTGAAGTAATGAAGTGCTTTATTTTCTTATGAGAAGAGGCATGCTAGGTTTCTCAGCCATCAATTCTGTATTATAAAATTCCACCAAGGATGAATGTACATCTAACTTTTTTTTGACCTGACAAAAGACTTAATTGTATAGGTTTCGGAAAATATTTGTTGATTAGAGGAAAACAATTTCTTGAATGTTAGAACCATGTCCATGGCTATTTATACCACAAGGGTTCTCAGCATACGGTCATTAACTAATGGTATTTCCAGAATATTTAAGGAAGTAGCCATCCTCCCTCTCAGAAACATTTTGCAAATTTGGATTAAATGTAACCTTTTTGAATTATACTCTATTGTTTCTTGGACTCCATCTCACGATCTATTCATCTCAGTCTCTCTCACCTTGATTAAAACCCCCTCCTTCACTTAGTGCCAATTATTGATCGTAAGTAGAGAGTTCAACAATCAGGCCTATTTCCCTCGGAGGCCTTGAGCACCCACATGATATTCAGTGCTGAGTCATCTCCCCATCTCAAGCAAGTTGGCACTTCCAGTCTCTGAAGTAAGAGGGAATGCAGGGGCTAAAGAAAAGGGAGTCCTAGGACTGTCTTAAGGACAAATAGCCAGAGTGAGTTGTTGTAAGAATCAGGCTGTACCAAGAGCAAGATCCCTGGGACATGGCTGACTCTAATATCTTCAAAGCAGTAACTCTAGACTTGACCTTCCTCTTCCTTCCTCATGGTGGTCATGCCCCAGCTCTGCTTGGAACAGTAGCGATCCCGTCAGCACTCCGTTTGGCCAGTAAGTCTGAGTCACTGGCAAACCGAGAGAAGGTTTGGTGAGGGCTTCATGTTTATAGAGATCATTTATCAAATGAATGTATTTCACTAACATGAGCTTATTCACAAGATGAGGCAAGCCTCACTGTTCTATGCCATTGGCTGAAACACAGGGAAAAGGAAGATGAATATATCATTCTACGTAGTTAGATGATTTTATACTGGGTCATCTGTATATTGGATTCACAAGTTGGGTCTCAGAGATACAAGGATAAGTGGCATACAAGGGCGGGGTATGCAGAGGTTTGCTTTAGTTGGTTTTCAGTGGAAAAAGCTGACTGTGCATCTATTCCCAACTCTGCACTCAGTGATGTAACTTTCACAGCTTGAAACTGGCTGCGATGGAGTCTTGATACCATGGAAATTATCACTACAAATAAGGGCATTTGTATATTTCTGTTTTCAGAGGGCTCTCCTGTTGTTAAATATACATCAGCACACGACTCAGTGTGTTTCTGTAGGTGTGTGCATGCACACACATTCTGGAAATTTAATTCTGGAAAATTAATCAAAATTAATCAAAATAACTTTAAAGACTGCTCTAGCTCACCCACGTATTAAGAAAGGATCAGCTATATATTTTAATAGCTATAAACCTCAACTCTACTTCCTATTTCCTTTTGCTTATTCATTTTTTTATAGTGAGAAGTTGTTAACAGCAGACTAATCTCAACCTGTTAAGAATTCCAGCCCAATTCTTTCCCTTAGTAGACCAACCCTTCCTTCGAACTTAACTAGAGTTATTCCAAAGCTTTTCCTTTTAAGCTCATTTGTTTCTCATTATTAGTAGAACCTTGGTTAGCAACCACTCAGCTAACTGTAACCTTCAAATAACAGGCAATTCATAGAATGTCAAGTGATCAGGAAGAGAAAGGTCAGCCTTTGTTTGCAAACTTTGCAATCTAACAACAAAAACAGAAACAACAGCAAGCCAGAAACTACTCTGAGACACTTAGTATACTTCAAGAACAGGTGCTAGAGGACACAAATTTGCCAATTCCTATATTCCATAAAAATATAATATAAAAATTTACTCTTCGGGCATTTGGGTGGCTCAGTTAAGCATCTGCCTTCAGTCCAGGTCATGATCCCAGAGTCTTGGGACTGAGTCTCACATTGGGCTCCCTGCTCAGCAAGGGGTCTGCTTCTCCCTCTGCCTCTGCCCCTCCCCCACTGCATGTGTGCATGTGTGCGCTCTCTCTCATGCTCTCTCTCGCATGCTCTCACTCTCTCAAATAAATAAAATCTTTTTAAAAATTTACTCCGTCATCAAATTTTATGAAGGTCCATTCTAGTTAGGATCTCTTCAAGAAAAAATTCACAGCCTCTACCCTTGAAGAATCTACTGGATTCTTCAGTTATCTACTGGAGGTCAGATCATAAATTACATTGCAATTTTTTACACAGAGATAAGGAGAAGATGTTTTATAAGTGATCTATTTTAATTATATTCATTCTCTCCCATGTTAAAACTCAACTTGGTGATCCAATACGAGCTTTTTAGTGATTTGGAGATTTTGTTTTCCAGTTTTAATAAGAGACAAAACCAACCCTAACTATGTGGTCTGGGAGGGGTGGGTTTCAGACTGGATTTTTAGTCCCCAACTTCTAAGCAGTGAAGGGGTTCCCCCCTTTGCCACATACTTTCACAAAAATGGACATTAATGTATTAACCCTTGGTTGGCTGGAGGAGTCAGCTCAATATAATACCTTATTCCCTAACCAAACCAACAACCTGAAGAGTAGCTATAATTGCTTCTTATCCAGATGACAGAAAGCAATTTCAGTGGCTGCTTTACTTAATTAGGATGCATGAAGCATGGACCTCCAGGTCACATCTCTGTAAATTATGCCTCTTCAATTTTCTTGAAAAAGCACTTATGTCTCAGGCACCTTGACACAGTTTTCAGGAAGACCATAGAAACTCAGGGCAACCACATTTCTCTTATTTGTGGTTATATTATCTGCACTGCCTTCTGGTTTTTCCACAGAGCCCAGTTCATTTAATTATTTATCTCCACTTGCTGGGTATTAACTGGAAAATTATCAGTGAAATGCCTTCATTACACATTTGTTGGCACAATATGTTTGAAGGAACAGGTGAATCCATGAGGGGACTCCCTCAATTGACTTTGCCTGAAGAGAACTCCTTGAAACAAGTTTTTGGCCCCTTGCCCAGATTAAGGGTTGTTTTGAAAGAAGGCTAAGTTTGCATTAGTCTGAAGCAAAGCAGCTGCCTACCTTTATGAAGTGACTTTTGGTGGCACGGGGACCTGGACAACTCCTTTGTACCACGGGGATGTCACTAGGTGTTTCAATGGTTGTTGAAGACCAACAGATACTAAATATGCATAAAAACACATTTCAAAGACAAACACAAATTGGCCATTTTTAAATTATGCAGGACAACCCACTCCAACATGACTACAAGCATTTAAGGCAAGAAGCTATGATGGAGATACCAAGAAATATTGGACCCAGTTGCTGTACTCAAATAGTCCATGACCAGTAATAGCAGCAACAGTAATAACACAAAACTTTAAAAAGCACCCCATGTGACAAGGTATACTCTACTATGTATTAACTCTACATTTACTTCCTTTTCTTTTACGGTACTGAGAGTTAACTGTACCCTGATCATCCAGCCTTGATCAATTCTTATTATGATTATTTCCAACTTATGATAGTGAGAAGAGTTTCAACACTTGGATACTTAGGCATTCAAGACTAGACTAATTTAACCAATTAGTAGCCACTGGCTCAACCTCAGAATAAGTCTTGGTATCCTGGGACATAGCATTTTTAAAGGCTGAATATATAATACAACTCCAGTGTTGTGACTGGATTTTTACTTTTGCTGGGTGGGATCCAAGAGTTTCCTAGAAGTCAGTGGGGCTTTTTGTGTTCATGAATATTTGTATGTGTACGTATGTGTGCAGGTGTGTGTGGCTTCAAACAGGACAAGCTTATACACCCATGAGTGTGCGCATGCGTACCCGTGCACTGAGCACAGCTCTTCCAGTGTGGAGTTACAAGACCGTCCTTCTTGTTTACTCAAACCTTCCCACTGTAGCTGACTGTGTGCTGTGTGGTTCACTTCATTTCTCAGCTAACCGACTGCAGAACTTTGGTACTATGTGGTCGGCACCCACAGAAACCTCTCAGTGAAACGTATCACATCAGATCTAATCAGTAATGTACAAGAGCCCATTAGTTGCATAATACAAGCCAACCTGCTGCTCTCCCCTCCTGCCCACTCACTGTTCCACTGAGCATGATGGCACAGGAGAATCCTAATCAAGAGGCACCTGATAATAACATCAGTGCTTCTAGAAAATGGCATTTATGCATCCAAATAAGTGGTCCAGCCTATCACTCCTGCAGCTAAAGCTCTCACATGCTTTTTATTTTTCCAGTATTTTTTAGTCAAAATACAGTAGGGCTTACTGATTACAGGGGAATAGAGGTCTAAGAATTGATTTTAATGACCCGACTCAATTTTCAACAGTCTTAGCTTAGTAAGATAAGAGCTGATGCGACAGAATATGAAGTGTTTCCAAACAGATTTGCATTGTTCAGGGCCACGGGTCACCTCATTCTTTGGGGATCTGGAGGAGAAGTGCATCTTAGTGTACATTAGGACTTGAGAACACTTATCTGTGAACAACTGTAGTTCTGGAGAAGGATGGAGTTTAAAGAAATCTGAGATGCCTCTTATCCTCAAGTTCAGATTCCAATTTTATGGATAAAAAATTAGAAGTTCAGAGAGGGGAGATAATTTATTCAATGTTATGAAGCAAGCAAATAGAGGGGCACCTGAACGCATTTCTACTAGCCTTCACTCCAGTACTTTTTTGTATTATGTTTATCATATACCTGCCTCCAAGATTCTCTTCCTCTCTCCACCTTCCTTTCTCCTTTTCTCCTTCCCTCCCTTCTTATCTCTCCGATAACTCTCCCTCCTATCTCTCTCTCTCTCTCTCTTCTTTCTCTTTCATCTCCCAACCATCCATCTATTTAACAATTATTTGCTGAGTATGTATTATGTGCCAGGAATAGTGTTAGGTACTAGGGATTCAGTGGGTCCCTGAACGGGCACACAGACATGTCAGGAGAAGCCTTCTGAGGAAATCCTATTTACAGCGAGACCTGAAGAAAGCCTGTTGTGGAATGGTGGAAGGTAACATTCTGGGCAGAGGAAATCGTTTGTGCTAATGTCCCACGGCAGAAAGCCGCTCAAAGAGACCATTGGGGGATCTCAGCAGAACTGACACACCAGGCAAACTCAAAAGTGTTTTTTGACTCGGCTTCAAGGTCACAGCCCCAGTCCCCAGATTCCCTCTAGAATCTTTTCATTCCCGTATACTCTTTAAACCTTGACCTAATCAATCAGGAAAAAAGACACTGGCACTACAACCATGCACGGTGGTCTTTTTTTTACCCGCACATCCCCACACCCTTGGGCAAACCTGTGTGGTCACTATGCTATACGAATTATGGATTCTGACATCAGAGAAATTAGAGAATCTAATTCTCACTCTGAACTTTCTGAGGCTTTGGTCTTGAGCAAATCTTTCTATGGCTAGGCTTCAGCTTTCTCATGTACAGAATTAAAATTCAAAACTATTATCCAGAAGGTAGGAAACCAGCAGGTTAGACATGTAAAGAGCTCAGCATGGTGCCGGGCATATTAAGGACTCAACAAAAACCCAAAACATTCGGTGAGTGGGTCAAAAGGTATATAATATTTTTAAAGTAAATGTTTTAAATCATACTACCAGTAGATGCTCTTTAATGCTACCAGTGGGTTTACAGAAATGCAAATCTATAACCTCTGACTACGTACTGCCAGGATGATAGAAGGTTCTGTTTCAAGAGAACATATTGGGACTAGAAATGCCAAATGTGGACACAGAAGGAGAAAACATGGATGAGTCTTTTGGGCCATAAGCTTGGTGAAGTCCGCTCAACACTGTTCTCACCAACACAGATACACACACCAAGAAAGACCCCAGCTCTCAGCATTTATGAGTAAGACTCATCAACACTGGAAATGGAATGAAAAGCACTAAACTCCATCTCAGTTTTGTCTTCTGTAAATGGAGACAGTACTTCATAGGGTGGCTTCGGACCAAATGAGAATATATAGAACATATTGGTGTATCTTGTACCCGGAGCATTGTATGCGATAAGCAGACGCTATGCTCTCTTATTCTGGGTGTATGTGAAGGTCCTGTTTCAAAGTGCAGTGTTTGGGGGCATCTGGGTGGCTCAGGGGGTTAAGCCTCTGCCTTCGGCTCAGGTCATGATCCCAGGGTTCCGGGATCGAACCCCACATCAGGCTCTCTGCTCAGCAGGGAGCCTGCTTCCCCCTCTCTCTCTCTCTGCCTGCCTCTCTGCCTACTTGTGATCTCTGTCAAATAAATAAATAAAATCTTTTTTTTCCTAAAGTGCAGTGTTTGAAATGCTAATACTTGATAATTTGATTTTAATAGTAACACAAAAGTGGCCAAACGTTTTCTTTCTCCAGTCCAACTCGTGGAGTTTATGAGAACTCATTTTTTCCCCTTCATTTTCAAGGAAGGGGAGAAGAGAGCAGAAGCCCCTGTGGAGGGACGAGAACGCTTGTGGCCTGTTTCACACAAGGCTTTTAAGGCTTCTCCATCTACTTGCAGTGATACACAAACAAGTTTACTGCTTGAGTAAAAGCAAAAGACACAATTCTTCACGTCTTTCAGCAGAAGCACATCCTGGTGGCCAGAGCTGGAGTTCTTCATAAAAAATAGTTTATTCCAAAACACATACTAGTTCTCCGTTTATTTTAAAGATGAACCTTGGTGAACCAAGCTTTCTCTCTAACAGAAGCTTTCAAGGCATAGCTGCTCATTGACCTGGTGCTGCTTCCCATCCCTCCTCAGCAGGGCCGGCCCCTGGGCATTAACAGTCACCACTAGGGCTTGAGAGGCTTTTCCAAGCCTTCTGTAATAAACATTCTGATTTCGGGGTGGCATTTTGTAAAGTGGAGTCATTCGCAAAAAGTAGCATCTCCCTTTAAAGGGAGGCTTTAAAAGTGGCTCTTGATGTGGAATTTTAGAAGTCACCATTCGGGACCCATCATGGTAATAACTGATTCAGAAAGATTCACCAAGGGATGCTAAAGCTAGTGTCGGTTTTTAGCAACAGGGTATTTTTACTTATTATTTTTTTTAAGATTTTATTTATTTATTTGTCAGAGAGAGAGCCAGCACAGGCAGACAGAGTGGCAGGCAGAGGCAGAGGGAGAAGCAGGCTCCCCACCGAGCAAGGAACCCGATGTGGGACTGGATCCCAGGATGCTGGGATCATGACCTGAGCCGAAGGTAGCTGCTTAACCAACTGAGCCACCCAGGCGTCCTAGCAACAGGGTATTTTTATATAGTTGCAAAGCGAAGCAGAGAACAGGAGAAGCCTAGTAGGTACCACTTTAACCCAGAGATGAAAATTAGCACCAGCAATGAGAAAGAGATATCAGGTTCCTCCTGGTGTGACGCACTGGAACGAACACAATGATGCTTCAGTGGCAAAAACACGGGACCCGAATGCCGTCCTGCAGCGATAGCAGACGGACTCAAATATTGAGAGAGTCGCCAAAATAACTGGCCTGGACTCTTCAAAAAACTGTCAAGTCATGAAAGACAAAGGGAGGAAAGAAGGAAACATCTGGCAAAATTTGAATAAAGTATGTGGATTAGGTAATAAGGTATTTGTTCCAACTGCCTGAAGTAGGTCACTGCTCCCCTGGGACTGTGTGCGCATGCAGGCGCACACACACAAATGAATCCCTACATTTTCAATGGGGCAGCCATTATTGTTCCAATTTTAGAGTTCAGGAAACAGGATCGAAAGACAACTTTTAGTTGTCTGGTTTTGTCCTTTCTCTACTTATTTCCTAAAGTAGGTACCTTAGAATACTGAGGAGGTTATTTGAGAAAAAAAGTGGGGTGGGGGGTGGGGGAAAGCAAGATGAGCAAATACACTGAGGACAGACTGCATTAAATGAAATTAAGTTAGCTTCCAGCATGCTCTTTTATGTTACTATCCCTCGATGTGCATGCAACTATGCGGCATTCCCTATGTTATGGGCACCATGCAACAGCTACTTTAATAAAATTGTTGTTATTTTATGCAATTTTGTCTTGACACTCAAATAGGTAATATTTGCTTGAGAATGGGATGTGCCTTACACTTCAGTCTCCTTCAGGTGTTAAGCCCCTAGTAGGTATTCAATAAGTAAACCATGATCACTGGTGTAGCGATCAGCCTCAGCCTCCTCTACGGTCTCCTTTCTTCTTACAGTATTCCTTAGTTCTCCCTGAATTTTCATTCCTCCAACTTCCTGTATCCACACTAATATTTACATGTAAACTAACTGACGTTTGGATGTCCTGGCGCTGACTTGTAATCATTAATAGAAACTCCAGCCTTCTGACAGCCTTTGATTACATTTGTGTAACTCTTCATCCTCCTCTTACCCAGGTAAGGGTCAATTTTGCCAAGAGCAGAGTCCTTAAAGGGTTTTTGAATGAGAGAGGAAACATTGAATTTAAATAAGCATCACATACCTGGCAGTTGGGAAAAACGAAATGGCCATAAGAAGTACATCAGGAAGCACCATGGCATGTTAAATTATAGGTAATAAAATCATAGTGTCATAAAGAAAACCACTAAGCAGACTTTGAAATGACTTTCCTAAACTGCAAGAGTTGCATTAATTTGTATTGCCTAGGATTGCACATGAGCATGACTGCATTTGGTAGAAAGCAGACGCTGTCTGCCAACTTCTTGTAGTTTTATGAGACAGAAATTTTGATATCTTTGCAAAACAGATCTTGAGCTTTAGCACATAAACATAAGAAGGCACGCACTGGTGCATTTTTCAGACTGAACTGATGTCTGATACGGTCCTCTGTTTCATAGCTAAAACTCTCTGCAGAGAGCCTCAAACCTTGCTAGATCCCAACTTTGATACGGGGTGATTGTCACACGACTGATAGGTTTTGGATACAAGATGGAATGTGGGGGGCAGTTTCTGGGGAGAAGAGATGAAGGAGTTCTAAAGAGATGAGTGACCGTATTGAAGGCTACTTTTATGAAGTCTTAGCTGCCAGAGCAAGGAGAAAGAAACAGCTACTGGCTCTCTTCCATGCAGAGATAGCTCCTGGGTACTTCATGCATGTAAGTTGCAGCGCTGGGGCTATGTGAGGGAAGATTAGTCCCCAGAAGTACAGCCGTTCCCCATCTTCTTTTCATAAGCAACTATTTTGATCTTGCTTCCATTTGCTGCCTAGGCATCTGGACTATCATTTATTCTCTTACTCTCTTACACCTGTTACAATCTTCCACCACTCTGTTACTGTGGTTCTCAAAGTACGGTTCCTTGGAGTAGCAACATCAGCATCAGCTGGAAATCTGTTAGCAGTGGAAATTGTCTGGCCTCATTGATTTTGCATCCACAAAATCAGTATATTTGGTGGCAGGCGGTTAGGTAGGAGAACTGAGCAGCAGTCTGTGTTTTAACAAGCCCTCCAGTGGGTTCCAATGCATACTACAGTCAGAACCACTGCCCTCTTGGAAACCACATTTGTCAAGTTAGCAATGACTTCTGATACACCAAATCTAGGGGTCTTTCCTCAGATTGGATCCTTCTTTACCTCTGTAAGCATCACACTATGTCCACATTTCACATCACTGCCAACTTGAGACTTTCTCCTCCTTTCTTTCCTGTGGTTTTGTACTACCCTGACTCTCTTCAACTCCCATCAGTCCTTGATCTCTTTCACTGACACTTTTTCCCCCTTTATCTGGCATTCTGTTCAGTTAAATCTCCCCTCCTTTCACTTTCTACATTCTCCCACGAGGATCTGAGTCACCTCTATAATCTCAAGTATTTATTTAATTACAGGAGTTTTAGAATTGTATGTGTGTGTGTGTGTGTATGTTTTTAAAGAGTTTATCTATTTACTTGACAGACAGAGATCACAAGGCAGAGAGGCAGGCAGAGAGAGAGAGGAGGAAGCAGGTTCCCCGCTGAGCAGAGAGCCCGATGCGGGGCTCGATCCCAGGACCCTGAGATCATGACCTGAGCCGAAGGCAGAGGCTTCAACCCACTGAGCCACCCAGGCACCCTTAGAATTGTGTGTTTTATCCAAGCCTCTGTGTTAGTCTTCACGTTGGTGTTTCAGATTGCTTGCAGGGAAATGCCATCCCCATGTTCCATGGCCTCTTAAAAGGAAGACATGGATACCCAAACACCCCGTCCTCACCGCCCCCAAAGCAGCTGCTCTTCAGCTCTCCTAGTTCTCTCTCAACTCTCAGAAAAGAACACTTGGAGACTCAGACCCATCCATGGTTTTAATTCACTCTGTGACTGACGACTCACTGAGTCTTGTGGAGCCTCTGTACCTTCTTTCTGCCACCTTGGCCTTTCCACCACCTTCCCAGTAGTCCAAGCTTCTAGTCTTCTTTCACTTGAGTTTTTTTCCCTCATAATGGCTACTAAGTAATGTTCTTAATGCTACCAAGACAATTATTTCTCAGTAATGTATCATTATAAAGACATTCAAGGATGCTGTGATATCCGCATCAAATCTCCATTCATCATCCTGACACGTGCCATTATTTGTTCCGTGACTCCTCACTTTCCTTCCAGGTTTAGTTCATGCCACTCCTTGTGAGATTACAGCCAAGCTGGGAGACTCCCCACTGAAGAGTCTCCAGGCCTACCACGTCTGTAGTTCTGTACCTGCACGTTCTAACGCTCTCACCCAATGTGCGGTATCATCTCCATTCTCTTCCGTGTCTCCTTCTTAGGTGTCCCCCATCTGGACAGTACCTTTACCCCATTTGCACCCCCTTTATACCCCTCTCACGGCAGGTGACACACCGGCAGGCCACTCTAATAATGCATACAATGGCCCCTCGTGGGGTTAGATTGTAACCTCCGTGAAGACAGATGCTGAGACGGTCTTTAAGTTTTCCTTCCTCACTTCAGGAACTAGTGCCCAATCTGTCAGGGGAAAGACGCTTAATAAATACTTGTGTTCTGAGTTCTGAGGAAAATGAATAGCTAATGGTCCATTAAACCAGGAGTTCTACAATCAGATAATTGGGGGAAATATGACAGACAAAAATAAACAGGGTTCTTGCCTGTATGACTTCCTAGGGTTTTCCACTTACTAATGTATGACTTTCCAGAGTGGTCCGCAGCCCGAGGGATTTCCGACGCTGCTATGAGCACAACACTCTTTTATTACCGAGCATCGTGTACGAACAGCGTTGCTGAAAAAATCATGCTGGGGAGCACTGTGAACTTTTAAATAAAAAACTAAAGGCAATTTTAATATTTAGGACCTTAGAAAGGACAAAAATAAGTTAGCTAGCCCGTAAAATGGAAAGAAAGGGGGCATTTCTATTTTAAGCCTCCAAGATATTATCTGCTTCACAGTCCCCTCTCCCAAGAGGATTTCCCTGACTATCAGTTATTTGTTGCCTGTTTCCAGCTCTGCCCCCCTCACCGGCAACCGCCCACCCCTCTTTTCTATTCTCACTTTGTGAGACACTTTTTTTCTGCAGGAATCTTCTTAACAATCCCAGGAAAGTGGAAAAGAGAAAATTAACTACACGCATAACTCTCAGGCCCTATAATTTACGATGGATTTACCACAACTTTGAAGTGTTGCTAAAGCAACATATATATTAAATAGATATTTGCATGTGGGCGCAGAGTAAGAAACTGATTACAATGGAGTGAATATTCTATCTGGACATTGATATTTCATAGTTGTGGCCCATCTTTTTTGCCTGACATTTACTTAAGAAATGTTCCTAATAATAATTTAAAATAATAAGCACCAAATATCGCTTGAGTTCCACCCAGATGCCCAAATAACCTTACCCTTGTAATGCTCAAGAACTGCCCCTCCTAGTATCTTGAATGCAAAATACAAGTTGCATTTGCAATGTTTCTGAGGATGAATTCCTCAGGACTGTTCCTTTAGGGAAAGAAGAGAGAGAGAGAGAGAGAGAGAGTGTGTGTGTGTGTGTAAAATAAATAAAATGTTTTCCAATAGATGGAGAGGGTTCCAAATTAAACCCACATATGGATATCCCCTTGGCAACTTGGAATCAAGATAATTGGATTAGTGGGAATTACTAATACTGACTATGTAGATATATAAATAGGTTATACTCTTGGATCACTCACGGACCTTTACTTTTACAGTATCCCAGTTTTTGTTGGTTTTCTTCTATCCATTCAAATGCTTTAGCCTGAACTGATCATCAGGTAAGAAAATATTAAAAATTATTTTTCCTGAAATTCTTATGAAATATTTTACTTGAAGGTCTCCTAATCAAGATCCTTCATTAAGAATCTAGACATGGCACAAATAGGGTTAGAAAGAATTCAATTGATGAGTTGATATTGTACATGGACTGAAATGTTCTGGTAGAAAGGAAACTGTCCCCAACTGCTGCAACTTTGATTATTCTCCATATAAGATAAACACTGCTCATTTGATTATTTGGAGAAGATGCAAGCTGGTCTGCTGGGTCACCACATGCCAGAACTCCTTCCTTCACGGTCAGAGAAGGATAGCCATGGCTCAATCCAATGGTTCAATCTGACAGTCAGAATTATACAACTCCAAGTTTATACATATGCAATCACAGAAATCATTGCCTCCTAAATGAAAACCTACCAGTTGCATCCTCCTAGAACAGATGCGTGTTAAGGGCAGATAATCTGACTCTCTCATTCACCAATAACTCACGGATACTTTATAGGCAGCCTGATTGGTAGGTGCTTAAAAAGTCTTTGTTGAACAAATCTTGTCTACTCTGCTCATATCATTATCCAACTCTAACATATACTTAATCTAAGATGATATTGACACTTTGGGGGGGAAAAAAAGGGAGAAGAGTAGTATTTTCATCACCCCATTCCGCATACAGCTTCGATCAATGTTCTACTCAAAACGGGTGCTTGATATATTTTTTTTAAGTGAAAGGATAGCCAGAACTATCTTTTAACTTTTTAGAGCATTTAGTCATTGAATTACCATGTCTCTTTATGCCAAATAAGTAATTCTGCATAATAATATATTATTACGTATTATACTATACATAGTAAATATGTATAATAATATAATAAGTATAATAGGGAAATTATGCCAAAGAAATAAGTGACTCAGGTGCTCAAGAGGTTGACCTTCACTTAGGGGCACAGAAACTGGCCTCCAACCCTCATGTCTTTGGGAGTACTTCACTCAGGGCCATTTACAAAGTACCCACCCTTCCCCTGCAGGCATGCTGGGCAGTGCGTGCTTTCAGCAACAGTCCTGTGGCTCTCATCTACCATGTAACTCAGGAGAATGCCTACTGGTTTCTGCTTCCTCTCTGCATACTTCGTTTATCGCTCCAGGCAAGGCGGCCAGCCTTGCCTCAACGTACCTCCCTTGGTTTTGTGATTTGAATACTGTTTCACTTGTGCTCAGAATCTGAGCCTTGCCCTGAAGAGGATGGAGATGGTTGCAGGCCATCCAACTCGGGCATGGAGACTGCAGATGACTCAGGATCAGTGTGCGATTTTTGAGGCTGCCTCAGAGAGCAAAACTCTCACTCTGATGCTCATGTGAGAGGAATGCCAAGGTGGATTTCCGTGGGGGTATTAAGTAACTGAAGGGACTGGAAATCACTCATTGCTAATGCAAAAAAGGACATACGATTTTTCATCCGGCATCTGAGCTCTGGCTCCATCCCTGCCGGCATTAGCCATTACGAGATGAAAGCAGATGGAAATTATTCATTCCCTCCAAACTCACGTTCTTAAAATGCCATCTTACAAAACAGCCTCCCCACAATCTTTCACGTCCAGGGAGATGGGACAGCTGCTCTTTCTCCAGAGCAGCTGGAGGAGCCTCACCTCACCATTAACTTGCTGCACTAACATCTTCAGCACCGTCCTTGGTCATGTGTCATGGACACTAGACTGCCTCCATCTTGTATTCCAGAAACCAATATTGCACTGCATGTTAAAGGACTAAAATTTCAATTAAAATAAATAAATGACTCTAGCTCACTTATCTTTTCATCCTGAACCACACTCTGAGTCCTCCCACCCCGCTGTCCTGGCCTGTCCTAGTGGCTCGATCATCCTCCGACACCCAGGTCCTGTCTTGCACCCAATGGCAGCCGCGTCAGTCAAAACTCTCGGAGTCACGGCCGTAGAGTTAAGAACTCATCTTTCAGCGTATGAGAAAACTATCTAATAAGGCTCTGACATTGTCCATATCTGAAATGTAGGTTTTAGTCCATGAAACACCATTTTATAATTAAACCAGAAATCAAATTAACCAACTCCTGTTGGTTTTGTGAGGAGAAGGGGAAAGGGTGGCTCCAGGGAACCCACGCCAGTAAGGGGCATATGTGTTGCCAGGGTTTGGGAGGGGAAGGGAGGAGCTGGCCAAACAAGAAGGTTCCAAAAGAGACTGACACCTTGTCTGACTCTGCTGGACTCCTACTCTTTGAAGGCAGAGGGGGCACTGAGGTGTGATGGCAAAAACATATAAGTTCTAGACTCCCAGTGGCATAGATTGAAGTCTCATTTCCTTCACTTTCCAGCTCTGTGAGTTTGGACAAGTTACCCCACTCTCTGAGACTCAGTTCCCTCATTCGTGACCTTGGGGTTAATAACAGACTCTCTTCAAATCTTCCATACAACATTGCGCCTATAATCAGCAATACAATGTACTGTATACTTACATTTTTGTTAAGGGTGGATCTCGTGTTAAGTGTTCTTAACAATCAAAATCAAAATTAAAAAAATCAATAAAAAAAACCCATAAAACTCAACTAAACAAAAAGCACTCCAGGTTATTTTGAAACTTCGATAAAATAATGCAAAGTGGAATAACAACTGGGGTTGGAACACTAAAGGTGCTCAAAAGCTTTATTAATTGTTTTCTATAAAATCCCTCCTCAGTGTCACACACATAACAGGAAACAATGCAGACGGGAAATTGTTCTATGGGGATTGTGACTTTTTCATTATTGTTTTGCCGATATAGAGCATGGTACTTGGGACCTAAGGAGCCTCTCAACTAAAATTTATAAATGTGAATGAGATGTATCAATTATCTTTTTGTGAGACTCACATAGGTCTCATAAAACACACCTTGGTACCAGAGAATTTTAAAAATAAATAGAAACAAAGTACAATTTGTACTTTTAAGAAGGGCAGCGATAAGGTACAATGTTGCTTACAGAAAAGGAAGTGTTTCTCAGATACGTCCTGGAGTCCCTGTCATGTCAAACACGAAACACAGGAAAACCACAGTAATGGAAGGGAAAAAAAAAGGACACGTAGAAAACAAAACAATATATCTCGGGTTATTAGAATGCACTTATTATTGTGTAATTCAATAAGAAAAATTGTGTCTTATTTGACATTAGCTATATTTTACCACACAAAATGTCCTATCTTAACATACTACTTGTTGACCAGAAGTGTCACTTTCTTAAAACACACTTCTGTTTACATATCACACGCAAGTGTATCCACAACTCTGATGTACAAGGATTGTTCAAACCTTTTCCTTGTCTGAGCTTGCAAATGGGCCCATGCCAACAGAACACACACCAACCACCACACTGAACGAACTAATATTAACTCAAAGCTGGTCTTTGATGTCTCTGGATATCACTTCACGGAAGAGGGAGGGCTTCAGATAAATGTATAATTCAGTAAGGGCACTGGTAAGATGGGATGGGGAAAGGCCAATGAAGAAATGGACTTCATTTCACGAGAAACAAGTCTCTCACATACATAGGCTTTAGTATCCTTATCTATAAAACAAGACTTAGACCCAGGCAGTGCTTCGCTAACTGTCTCTACTGGTCCCTAGGGAGTTCTGGTACGGTGGAGTTATGACTGAGCTTGGCTTTGGGTCTTCTTCAATCTGCACAGCTTCCATTTTTTTAAAATCTGTCTTAATTATTAGCTTGTCATAGTAAGACTTTCTTTGAACAAAGTGTTAGACTTTAAAAAATCTGTAAAGTCGGTGGTGGACTAAGCAAATTAATTGGTTTGCATTTAATCAGCAGGTCTTTGAGCCTCTAAGACTAAAAATGTTTAAGTGCTTTGCAATTTACTAAATGCACTAAACTGTATGCATGGTCTCGCTTCAACACTGTTGTGAGGTCAATGTTACCTTCCCCTCCATTTTGAAGATTAGGAAGCTTGTTGAGGTCAACCACGGACCTAAAGATACACAGGTAGTCAGTCACAGCGTTGACATAAGAGCACAAGTGTTCTGGTCCCAAGGGCAGTGTCCCTCCCCCACAGTGCACTGCCTCACCCATGTAGGGGACTCTCCCACTCAGATGGCACAATACCTGAGAGGAAAGAAAGGAAAGACAGGCAGACTGCTTAGCCTTACTCTGCATTGTAAATATGCCCCAAGTATCGAGGTCAATATGTCATTTGCCTGTTTCCTTCTTCTGTCACCATGGATTATTGCAGAACACACAGTCTGGGTGTTCATTTCTATCATCATTATCTAGGGGATAGGAGGAAGTACTTAATTATCATTTAATCTCACCTCCATTAGTATTCAAGTCTAGCATGTCCTACCCGCTTCTGTACTACATCTCTTAATCAAATGTATGCCCGACACTGGAATAACTAAGTCAGAAGGAGAAGAAAGCCGGGCATGGTGAAAGAGAAAGTATAAAGGCAACACACTGTCGCCACTGGCAGTTGGATCTGTATCACATGAAGAAGGAAAATTTGGGGCACAATGTAGCATCATGTTAAAGAAACATGTCAATGTGTTTTTGTACTTATTATTATTCCCATTTCATAGCAGGAAAATGAATTAAGTTTAAAAAAAAACTTGGCCAGGGTCACCTGGGTGGCTCAGGCTGTTGAGCGTTTTGTCTCTTGGTTTTGGCTCAGGTCATGATCTCAGAGTCATGAGATCAAGCCCCGTGTTGGGCTCCCTGCTAAGCATGGAGTCAGCTCGAGATTCTCTTTCTGTCCCTCTGCTCCTCCACCCACTCACACTCTCTCTATCTCCCTCTCTAGAATAAATAAAATCTTTAAGAAGAAAAAGAAGAATAGCAACAACAACAACAAAAAACGCAAAACTTGACCAGTCACACAGGTAGTAAACAGCAGATCAACGACACATAGTCTCATCCAAGTAGATGTTTAATATGAAGTTAAAATTAAGCTAGAGGAAGGAGGTAGGAGCTCATTAATCCAAACTGAGCAAAACTGAATGTATTGTACTGAGAACCCGGATCTAGTTCTTGGATGCCCATTGGGATGAGACTTGGAATAGCAGCTGGGCTTGGGGTACTAATTCTTAGGAGCCAGTAGTACCTTCCTGAACTGCCATGTTGAGAAAGGATTCTGAGGTCTTGACCCACACCAGCAGGAAAAAGTGCCATGTTCAGTTAGTTATGTCTAAGGAGGGTGGGAGGGTCTAAGTGGGAGTGAGGACATGAGTGCTCCGTAGTTCATGAACTTTACCTATTGAAATAAAAAAATAACTATAACTCTCATCGCAAATACTTTACAGTAATTCTTAATCATGACAGTCATACTAAGAGCTTTCTTCTACTTCTATTCAATAACCAAACCAAAAACCATATAACTATCTAGACAACTCTGTAATTCCAAGTATCTAGGAGTTTTCTGCCAAAGTCCAAGATACCAACATCTGCTTTCTTCAGTACACAAGCAAAACACAACTCACTTTCACCAGATAAAATAAATTCCCCTAAATCCATGTGAGACAATAATTTCTCTTTTTGACTGAAATGACCATCAACAGCTCTATTTTCATGGCAAAAAAAACAAAAAAACAAAACATGATTACAAAAAACAAAGTGACAAAACATTTACACCTCTCCCAAGTGGTGGTTTCAGTGACTCTCTTGGCACCAATGACGCACATGAAATCTTATAACCTGCAAACCAATGTGTCTCTTCTACAGAATCACGCTCTAGGGGCAAAAAAAAAAAAAAAAAAAAGGAGCAGACAGAGAAGGAGGAAGTTGTTGGCCTTGCAGTAGAGGTTTAGAATCTTGCCATTAACAACCTGAAGGGACTTCAGGATCATTTATTTCAACTCCCTGCCGAAGAACAGTGTGATGGAAGGCTGAGACACACTGCCCTCTGCAGATGTCCATGCAATCCTGGGTCTCTCACGCGAACTCATTCTGCCTGATTATCCTCAGGTACACAGAACTGCCCATCTCATTTCCCATCACATTCATTTAAGTGCTAATGTCACAGAGTTTCTGAAGAAGACGTGTCCCAGAAGTGAAAAGATTTACTGCTAAATACACACGCAGAGTTGGTGGCCTTGAGAATGGAAGGCCGTCTCTCAAGGTTACGGTGGCAGAGGATGAGGGCCGACTTGCTTACTGTGTATGAAACACAAGGTGATGAAAGAGGAACAGATGCCATCTATAATTCCACAGCCCAATTTTGACCCACGTGTGGTATTTTTCAGCTCTGCTGGAGATTAGCGAGGTCTTTGGACAATCTGAAAACATTTTAGAATTTGTTTAAGTATCACGTTGCTTCTCAGTGACGTGGACTTGGCAAGTGAAGCTTCTTTCCAGTGTCTGTTCTGCCTCCTTTCACTCTCCAGTCAGGATGCCCCCAGCAGACGGAAGCCAGACTGAGCTACATCATGACGGAGATGGGTCCAGCAGCCTCCCCCGCCCATGGGGTAGAAGTACAAAACCACCAATACAGAAGATTGGCCAAACCTCACAAAATGGGTTGAAGGATCTTCAGATACTGGAGTGGGAGAGATTCCAGTCAACTCAAGAGCTTCAGAGTCAAAGAGAACTTGTGGAAGAATCACTGAATTTTGGAGCTGGAAGAGGCCTTACAACGGCGGCATTCAAACGTTTAAGATCACTTAGCGGGCGTAAACCCTAGCTCTGGCCCATACTAGCTGTGCTAGACACAGTCAACATATGTATGCCTTTGGCGTGCTGTGTGACCCCTGAACCCCCGCGAGCAGCCTCTTTAGGTCGGAGAGGAGGTACTTGGTCAAAAAATGGGAAGAGGCCTGACCAAGACAACCCAGTCAGTTGCGCAGAGGCTAAAGGAAGAGAATGGTTCTGACGAGGGGCAGCAGCCTGATTTATGGACTGGCTTGAGCCGTTGCCCACATTCCGCGTTCTGCTTCTTTGCTTATTCAGGAGCCCGCTATGGAACTCTCTTCCCTCTTGTAGGAAGCCACACACCAGCAATGTTCCTTCATAGCACCAACTCATCAAGTTCACGGAATTAGTTTATTCTGCCCCTTGAGGCAGACAGAGGGAGTCGTGAAATGAATGGAATTTAATTCAGTTCAGCGTTGGTGTGGGTCCGTACAGTAGCCCTGGGTGCCACGTTGCTTAACTTTCGTGTTATGCTTGCTCTGAAACCATCCATTCTATCCATTCACCAAACATTCATGGAATGTCTCCTCTGAGGCTAACACTATGCTAGACCTTATGAGTAAGAAAAGGACGTATTCCGTTGATATCTCCATGGTCCCAATAATAAAGTAGCTCACGGTCTTCCCAGTGGAGATGCTCAAGGGTCTCACTGGTAGATCGGCAGCAGCAGGGACTGGGACTGGGGCAGGAGGACAGCTTTGGAGTCAAGCAAACTCGCCTCCTTTATATAACCTGAGGACCATAACAGCATCTTCTAATGAGTTCTTACCCAGTTACTGTGAAGATTTAAGGAAATGACACATAGACCGCATGGTGCACATGCTTCTCAGCTAGTAAGCACTCAGTAAACGTTAGCCCTATTTGTGGTTTAAGCAGTGAGTTGAGAATACACTTGGAGGTTCCAACTCATTTGAAAACTAGGTGAGGAGGTGAGGCATTGCTTAGTTACTCCTATTAGGTTGTGCTTCAACTACTTGGGAGGGTAGCTAGCTAAAAATTCACTGGGTTGAGAAGAGTTACATTTGAAGAAACTTAATCAGGCAAGTGGATGGATGGGAGAGCACAGAGAATAAAGTCAAGGAGACTAGTTTTAAAAATAATAATCTTGGCAAGAGTTAGTGGGAACTTAAGGTAAAGTCAGTGCAAAAGATTTAGAAAATAACAAAGAGGCGGTCTGAGGATAATTAGACACCACTGGTGATGGATAATAAAATAGAGAAAATTAGAGGTGTCTGCAAGATTTAAAATATAGCACCTAGAAAAGGAGATAATTCAGGATGAGCAAGAGAATCAAGAGGGGGAAAAACAAGGTTTCCAATTTCCTGTTTTTCGGCATATGTTTATATATCCAGGATTTGTGAGTGGCCAAATACTGTTCCACACACAGCCTTTCTTATACCCAAATGCCACATTTTTCCAAAAACACAGCTTCAGCTGGATCTCAGTTCAAATGCACTCATGTCCAGACAGTGTCACCCACTGCTTTGCACTACGGGCCTGATACAGCATAAACCCTCCAGCCTCACTGCTTGCTCTCTCAAAGGAACTGATGATGTAGATGGACGTCCTAAGGGTTCAGATCTTCACGCCAATTTCTTGACGACAGTGTCACATCTGTTGGTGCTGCTACAGTTCAAGGTGAGTGTGCCCTTCTGAGTTAGTAATGAATGTGGATTGGAATGAGTGATTTAGAAGTAATCCAGAATAGTTTCTGTTCCGGACAGAGAACAAGAGTTGAAGGAGAATACTTCTTTCTCAACCTCTTCTCAACTCAACATCTGAAAAGCCACTCCTTTTCCCATACACCATCTATAGAAATAACCCTTATAGATTTGCCTATCGTGCATTGCACTATACTGTATGCAGTATGTATGTGTACAAAGCACTTCAGAGCAAATAGCTCCTCTTACTTCCTTGGTTTCCCTATAAAGAAACTGCCCCTATTTTACAGAAGAATGGAGTGAGACCTATAGGAAAAAACGTGGCCAAGGCCGCTCAAGTAGCTAGTGTTAGAGCCATGATTCAAATCAAGTTCAAAGGAGTATTAAAAGAACTTCTGTAGGGGGTGAAATTTTTTGCAGACTAGAAAATTGGGACTAGAACTGAGAAAGAATATATTACATTCCGGTGTTTACAAAGTACTCATTAGCTGTGAGTGGAAATTAACATCAATCACAGTGTGCTGCCTCTTGCAATGTTTTCATATGTTCAAAGGAAATCTAATTTATTAGTTTCAAAACTTCAGAACAGGATGATTATTTTACTCTAATTCTTAGGATGCAGTGCAAAGACAGAGATAATTAGGTACTCTTCATGGAGATGAAGATGAAGCTTGTGGTCTAGTCAGTGGGTCATGCTGAATTTTTCCTTTCCAGGAGCACTTAATGGCATGTATTGGGACTGAGTTATATCTCCCGAAATTTACATGTTGAAGTCCTAACCCTTCGTACCACAGAATGTGACTACATTTGGAGGTAGGATCTTACAGAGATAAGGCAAAATGAGGTCATGAGGGAAGGCCCTAATTCAATTTGGCTGCTGTCTTGACAAGAAAAAGAAAATTCTGTCTTGACTAGAAAAAGAATATCTCTTGACAAGAAAAAGAAATTCAGACAAAGACAGGCACAGAAGGAAGACATTTGAAGACACGAGGAGAAGGCCATCTACGGGAAAGGAAGAGGCCTCAGAAGAAATCAACCTTGCTAACACCTTGACCTCAGTCTTCTATCCTCCGGAAGAGGAGACAATACATTTCTGTTGTTGAAGCCACGCCATCTGTGGTCCTTTGTGACGGCAGCCCTAGCAAACTAATATGGCATGCTTGGAGTTGTCCACAGTCGAGAACCTGGGCTCCCTTGTGAGGAAAATCATATCAGCATATTCATTGAGAAGGATGAAATGGTGAGAAGAAATGCTTTGGAGACTCCAGAGTGTTCTCTTTTAGGTAAAAACAAACAAACAAACAAACAAAAAAAAAAACAAACAAACACCAGAGGCAGGGGGCAAAAGATTCTGATCTGCAGCAACACTGTCATTTTAAGTCTCCAGACACCCATGCGATGAGCTCATGAGGCCCTTTACAGAGACCTGGATTTCCATGCCTCTCTTGGTGCTTCTGTGCCTGACCAGGGGTCCCTGCCACTTTCCTCCTGCCTCTGAAGGGCAGGGGGCTGTTAGCTCTTCCCCTCTGCACCTTCCACTGAAAATCTTTCATGACGGTTTTCATTCCATTGAGTCTCCTCTTAAACAGAGCTTAGCCTCACCTCAGCCTGATGGTTGTCTTCTTCTGCTTCTGTATGTGAAGCCACTCAGATAGGAAAGTGCTCTCAACAGGCTCAGCCAAACTACTGTTCAGTTATATTGATGTGGTCTCGTGGATTTAATGCGTTTGCTGTCTGCCTTGCTCCTGGATCTCTACCTGTGTTCCCATCTATTTGAGAGGGGTGCCATTGTTTTTTTCTGACAGACCTAACAAAGGCAATGATTTCTATTCATGGACTTTCTATGATGTAGCCAACATTTCATAGTATTAGCTTTAATCCTCAAACCTGTCCTTAAGGTTAAATACGATCACTTCCGTTTTATGGATGTGAAATATAAGACTTTAAAGAGGCCATAAAGGAGGTGAAATCTGAACAAAGTCCTGATAGTAAAACCCAGCTTTTTCTCCCTGGACATTCTGTTTTGTAATTGTGGTCATTCTCATGTCACTGCCACAATGTTGATCATATCTGCCTACTGCCCGTACTATTATTTATTTAACATTTTCCTTCCAAGTTCTACCTTAATGTTGTTTCAAGCAATATGCAACAACTGTATTTTTATGTAGCTTAATGCAACAGCTATACTCCTTAAATATTCATTAAAATGAATACAACATTCCATTTTACATGAATACGCACTAAAACAAATAAGCTCATGAACTGAATAAAATATGAACAACCACGTAAAACCTAAAACTGTCCTGTGTTACCCCCGGTATAGATATCATACTCTTGGAAACACGAAACTACAAACCGGTACTACTTAGGAACAGAATGAATGTAGGGCAGGGCCCAGCACAAGCCGTGATGTTTTCCCAGAACCATGAGCCATGCGTTCTAAGCAAGCTGTGCAGCCTCCTGGCAGGATCTTAAAATCTAAAGCTTTGCCTAATGGGTACTGCACTTAATGCTTTTTAAATATTTTTTGTTAAACTAGGCTCCACGCCCAGTGCGGAGCCCAAAGCCGGACCTGAACTCAAGACGCTGAGCTCAAGACCTGCGCTGCGATCAAGAGCTGGAAGCTTAACCAGGCTCAGCCACCCAGGCGCCCTGGCTTACCCTGTCTTTGAAGTAATCGACTGCACTCTCTCCGTCTCCTGTTGCTTCTTGAGCGCCACAGTCCCTGTTGATATTGATAAGGAATCAGGAAACCAAAGGAGGGACTGACCCACCCCAGCTGCCTAGTTGTAGAGTGACTGGCTTTATGGGCCAATCAAAGGCAAGCAGTCCTTGGAGAGGTCAGCCTCCTGTCAGGCAGAGGGAACAGATTTCAGCAAAGTAGGATACAGTTGGGTCCACCTGCTGAATCTTGTGCCCGTTTCCCAAAATATCTCCCTCTCCGCCTGTCTTTGGAGTCTGAAGGGCTGCTGTAATAAATACGTTTCTATGTCATGTGTGGGAAATTTCCAGAGTCACGTAATAGGTTATAAGTAACCTGTAGGGAAAAGAACACTCTAAGTCATTACTACCTATACTCTGCTAGTGGTTTTCGGTGGCAGAAGGGGCTTGGTAACAGAAGGGCTCAACCAGGGTTGGGGGGATGGGTATGTTAAAGCAAAGTGCCTCCTTCCCTCCTCTGGGCTCCTAGACAGAATTCCTCCCTGTGCCCACCCTCCCTCTGATCTGGGGTTTTCCTGTGCTGTCAAGCATCCCGCCACCAGGACCAGGAACTTCTCCAACAGGTCCAGGCCCCCTGCTTGCAAGGGGCGTCTATACAGTCAGTGCAAACAAGTCAGTGTGGTCTCTTTTTAAAAAGTTAATACACTCTTAGAGCATGTTAACACAAAAGTGGTTTCCGGAACAAGGGAGCTAACATTCTCCGTGTTGGACCCAAGTCAGAGCAAATGTTTGGTGCTGGGCTCTGGCATCACACTTGCAGCATACTGCCTGTGAAAGTTAATTTTATGGCCGCTCAGCTAGACAAGAGCATGAGTTATTTCATCAAACAGTAACTCAGGTGTGGCTGTGAAGGTATTTTGCTAACACCTGCAACCAGGTGAATGTTGGCAGTTTACCATCAATAATGGGGGGACGGCAGGGGGCTCCTCCAATCAAGCGAAGGCCAGAAGAGCAAAAACGTATTTCATAGGAAGAAGAAATTCTGCCTCAAGGAGACACCATCAACGCCTGCCTGAGTTCCCAGCCTGCCAGGACCTGCTCCACAGACTTTGGACTTGGCAGCCCAGATAATACCATGAACCAATTCCTTAAAGTAAAAAAAAAAAATTTTAAACCCAACATCTATCCCACTGGTTTTGCTTCTCTGGAGAACTCTGATGGATCTGCGGCCCATTTGGAGCACGTGTGCAGAAAGACAGCCACGACTGTGAGGGGTCTGGAAAGCAGGGGGGCTGGGAACACCAGTCTGTTAATTTGAGGAGTGGCTGACAACACTACACATGCTTCTTCTGGAAGGAGGAGGTCTGAGTGTGATCAGACAGCTGTCTTCATACATTTAAAAGGCTGAAATGTGGCGGAGGCATCGGACTTGTTCTGTGTTGCCCCAGAAACCAGAATTTGGTCCTAAGGTTAGAGGTAACAGCAGGCAGATCTGGGATCAACAGACGTTAAGAGTCCGCACTAATGGTTTGAGATCCACCAGCTCCCAAGGGATGAGATTGCCAACAGAACAGAGATATGTGGAGGAAACTTAGAATAAGGACTCCTTGATTAGGTGAGAGGAAAGAGCTCGGAATCAGCAAGGATTCACTTACCGAGGGCTTCCTGTGTGCCAAGCACTGTGCTCAGTACTTTATACATTTGATTTTGCCACATCAGCCTTCCAACTCCCAAGGTGGCCTTAATGTATCCTCACTTTAAAGACTGGAAAAATAAGGCTCTTGGAAATCCGGTAACTGGTCCAAAGTCATCCACCAAGTAGAGAAGCAGTAGGTTTCCAACCGAGGCCCACCTGACTCTCACGACTCCACTGTGTGGAAACACTGGGCTTCCCTGTGACAGCAGGACTCAAAAATGGCTCATGTGAGCCACAAGCCATTGACTTTTCAACCCATAGCACAGCATCCTAATTACAATCCTAATGTTCATCTGCCTTCAGTCCAATGGGGGGAGGTGAATTTCTCTGTGATAGAGCCATGCCTTATCTGCCAAAGCAGTGAAAGCGAAACACATTCTATCACGAAACAAATACCGGTTGACCACAGGTAATAGTTATCTAGAAAGGTAGCTACAAACAGCACAGACGTGGCCTCGATCCCATCAAGAAAATTCCGTCTCCAGGAAAGGCAAATATTAAATGAAAATGTATTAAGTATTTAATTACAATGGTCACCAATGCTGAGAAGGAGAAGAAATGGATTCTCTGAGAATGAGCATCAGGTGGACCCTCTTCCGTCTGGAGGGTCAGGGAAGACTCTCAACGAGGGGGTGCCAGGGTGGGAACAGAAGTAAGCTCGTGCTTAGCCAGGGGGCGGTGCAGAGCAAGGCCCTGACACAGGAAATCAGTCAGAGCTCTGGAAGAACTCAAAAACGACCCATGTGGCTGACTTTTTACTAACAAAAAAGGCAGGGGATGGAGAGGTGACAGGGACTACTTGCACAGAATATGGAATGGTTTTAAATGAGTCAGTGAGGATAGAGATAACTTGATGGCTTGAGACGACCCAGTCATAGTCCTCAAGTGCAGCTGCATCGGAGGCTTGTGGGGTGTGGAGAAAAAGTCAACAGGGCAGACTGGAGATCGCCATTCCTGGAAGTCCTCTCTGCAAGGTGGGCCCCTTGGCTGGTGTCAGGAAACTCGGGACATTCAGAAGGTTCCCACCATTCCCACAAGGATACGAGTGGCTCAGTGTACCTACACTGTTTGTGGGAACAATATGGTTTATGCTGAGCACTTGCTTTTTTTCACGTGTCTGGAATCGGGTAGGCAGAAGATGCCTACGTGACCAACCCCTGAGAAAACCCCCGAGCACTGAGTGCCTAATGAGCCTTCCTGGCGGAAACCATTTCATACAATGGTCACTCCTCTGACAGAGGGATCAGCATACCCTGGGTGACTCTGCAGGGAGGGCTCAGGAAACTTGAACTTGGTCTCTTATCTCTTCATCCATGCATCTTTGTCCTATGGCTGAGCTGGCTTTGTGTCTTTTCCTTGTAATACAACTGCATAAGTTCTGTGAGTGTCGCTAGGGAGTCACCAGTGTGGGGGGAGGTTGGTCTTGGGAACCCCTGACACAGGATGTGACCTTGCTGACCCCCCAACAGTGGCCATGGAAACAGGAGTTCCTCTCTGATGGCACAAGAGCTTATTGAGATGGGCTGAAATGGTCTCCTCGCTTCTGGGGACCTCCAGCCTCTGTAGCTAATTCCCTACTTTAAGTTCTAGAAATGTCTGCAGTGATCCACAGCTGTGCAATTAAAATTTAAAGACAAACACCAACTTCCAGGGAAGATGCATAATAAATATTAAATAAGCACCTGCAACCCCAGTCCCATAGCCCTGGATCAGCCAGGAACATGCTGTCTTACCATCAGGAGCTCAGAGAGCCAATTCTGTAATGCTCTATAGCTTTAATCTATCTGCCCTTTATTAAAATCCAGGATGCATCAATGAGTCTAATAAAGTAGTCTTAAGGGCATTTCCGTTTTATATCTTTACATTTAGATAGCCTACGTTACTGTCTTAATAGCTTCCTTTTTTATGCTTTCAACTTCTTATTCAAGACCAAGGAAAATCAGTCATTTCTTTGCACTTTACATTCTGCTAATTGTAAGACCTAGCAACATACTAGAAACCACACAAAAGCAAATTTTATAAAATATAAGCCACTTCACTATAGCCAGGGGAACAATGCTTAAAGCTGTTGATTTTGCTTACTAAATACTTTTATTTGAGTAAATGAAAATTCAATATACTTACTCTTACATTCCCAGGGGAAAAAAAAAAAAACAGCAATCAAATATTGATGAGATAAGAACCGGCATGGAAGACAAATCCTACTTCCTAAAGTAAACAATCAAACCACACTACTGCTCTTCTACGCCTGGAATCCAGCCATCCTAGCCACATCTTCAAAGCAGGTTCACATTCCTATCACTGGACTTACCCTCCTCCCATAAACTGCCGCTTGGGAGAGTCCTAAAGCTCTTCCATTTGTTATCTCTGGGGAGCCTGTTTCCTATGGAGATTCGCACTGATGCTGATCAATAAAATGTCCTCACCTTTGCTGAGCACAGTCAGAATTTTTTAATGAAATCAATAAATATTTACCTAGCACCCACTTCCTGCAAGGCATTTGCAAAGTCCTGAAGGTGACAGGGTCCTTGATATCTAGACACTGTCAGCCCTAGGTGTGTCACCACATGTTCCAATGCAATAAAACAATAGAAAAAACTGTGTTAAGTACCAAAGGCAGATCAACGGTATGAACTTGGAAAGAAGAGAACCCTCTGCGGATGTAAAAGTCTTTCCAGGAAGAATCAGAACCGAAATACGAGGATTGGTGGACTCAGTGCCTCGAGGTAGGAGAGCATTTGTGATGCAGCTGCTTATGGACGTAAGTGCACATGCTGAGGACAACCAGTAGACTAGGGTGGCTTAGGGAAGAATGTGTTTAGAGACATACTGGAGGGACGCCTAGGTGCCTCGGTCAGTGAAGCGTCCGACTCTTGGTTTTGGCTCAGGTCATGATCTCAGGGCCTGCCTTCGGCTCTGCGTGGGGCATGTATCTGGCTTTATATTCTCTCTCTCCTCCTACCCCTCCCCACCCCACTAGCTCTTTCTCTCTTGAATGAATGAATGAATGCATGAATGAACAATGCAGCATAAGTCTGGACAGGTACACTGGACCCAGGCTGAGAACAGCCTAGAATGCAGTCTAGAAAGCTTGGCTTTCCATGTGCGAGCAACAGGAGACCACCAAAGGTGTCTGTGGAGCAGAGAACTTCTGCTTTCAAGGTGACATTGTGGATGCTTAATTTGGGGGTGTGGCGTTAAAAAAGGACAAAACGGAAGACAGGTGTGGAAGAGGTCCTAAGTCAGTGAAATGAAGATCTGGAAAAGCCCTGGATTGGTGAGCTGGAAAGCATGTCTGTGGAAATGAGAAGAGCACAAATTGGGTTGAAAACACAAAAAAAGGAAAAAAAAGACATCGACATGATAGGCAGTGGAAACTCTTAGGATACGGCGCCCTCATAAAAGATGCTTTTAAAAGCTGGGTTTAATACTCTACTCCCATAAGGGATGCACTTCTAATTCATAATCTTTACCATAACTGCAACAAAATAATGATAATTATTGATTTATTGTTATTCTTTTCTCTTTTTTTAAGAATTTATTTATTTGACAGAGAGAGCAAGAGAACACAGGCAGGGGCAACAGCAGAAGGAGAGGGCGAAGCAAGCTCTCCACTGATCAAGGAGCCCGATGCAGGACTCGATCCCATGACTCTGAGATCATGACCCAGACCAAAGGCAGACACTTAACCACTTAACCAACTGAGCCAGTCAGGCGCCTCTACTGTTACTCTTTTCTTACCCATAAACTTTTACAGGCTGGGAGTGTGTCTCACGTGCCTGAGGGTAGGACATGACACATTGTAATTGTTCAAAAACTGGAATTAATATGCAGGCATATTAAAAAGAGAAAATAATTTGAAAAAAAAATCTGGGAAATCTAGTTTCAAACAAAGAGAATTGGAGGCCAATGACCAGTATGAGACACTTGCTTATAACACGCTTTCCTGTAGTTAGGTGATAGGGCTTGTAAGCAATCAACACACAGATCTTTCAGAATATTTTGCGGATGTCACTTGTCCAAATCCCTGTAATGATGAACCATACTACGAAACTGACTTTTATTGGAAAAGGTAATAGTCACTGAAGATTCTCAAAGCTAGTGGATGGAGAAAACATGTTCAAGGGGGAATGTCAAGTAAGGGTGATTTTTTTCACGCTCAATTACTGAAAATGCCTCTAACTAGTTTAAAGTCCTTTCAGCGTTCTGTTTCTTTGAAGCCCCATTCCCTCTTAAGCCTCTGTAGCCTTGAAATCATTCTGCATACAAGTACAGAATTAATCCTTCTTAAATACCTCTTTGATGAGGGAGTGAATGAATGAATGAGAGCTTGGAATCCTGGGAGATTCTAGAAACCATCCGTACTGCTTCTAACTGGCTAAGGAACGTGGTCAAAGTGCAGTTGCAGAAGGCTGTGACTCACTTGTTCATCCTACATTTCTCAACAATGGGGCCATGATCCTGTTCTGAACACTTTGAGGGCATATCACTAAGTAAATTTATTAAAAGGAAAAAACCATTAAAAGTATCTATTGACGCTCATAGGAAAAAATTCACTGACCTAAAAAGTATTCATCTTATGGTCTCAACCACCTAAAGTAATCCTGGAACTCAGGAGATTGAGCAAAGTAGCCAAAATTTGTAGAACACGCATGTGACTGGCATGCTGGGAAGAGTAAGGAAGGATACTTGGAAGTGGCCTATTAAGAAAGAGATCCCAATTCAAGGGGAGATACACAAACTGACCCAGGACAGGAGGCTGGAACTCAAGTGCAGAGAAACGACTGCATGCCCATCAGTTCTCTTAAGAAATAATCACTTGTGTGTACAGTGCTGACCCCCGTCCCAGCCACCCCAAAGTACAGGGCTTTGCTTCAAAAGGGACAGAAATGGATCACGCATTTGAAAAGTCTTCCTACCCACCTGTTTCAAGTTAGAGACAGTAAGCTGTGACACCTTCAAGTTATAAAACCTGGTCTTGTGGGGAAAAAACATTCATTCAAGTAAAATATTTTCTATCCTGATGACAGTAATATCTAAACAAGATTTGACTTTGTAAACTCTACTATTAAAATATTGGAAAACCTGCCTAGGGCAGAGCTTGACCACTTGAGAAACATTAGGTTACCCGAGAAATGAACATATGGTCTGATTTTCATACCAAGAAACGCAATCCTAAGAGATGAATTCCATGTAGACTTTCCAAGAAATTGCCCATTAACGTAGATGCTCGAAATCACAAGAAACACTATGACAGAGGCCTTCCTGGTCATGAATAATGAATTCTAAAACTGTTTTGTAAATGGGGTCTTGGCAGATGGGGCGCAGTCTTTAAGTTGTGCTCACACTGTTTTGTGATAGCAAGGAACAGAGAGGGCCCCTGACGGCCTGAGACGCGGAGCAGGGTCCCATTCCAGGCTGTTGTTTAATTAACAACTCGGAGTTTTGGCATTATAGACACACACTGAAGAATCACTGCTGACTAGCACTGAAGGCTGCTGCGTATGAAATTACTTTGTTTTTTTTCCCCTAAAGTGGGAAATCACGGCTAAACATAATTCACCATTCAGACCACTCTTTCTTATGTGGTCTCTCTGAAAGGCCTCCGCCCTGCTGATCCCTCCTGGTCCTCATTCCCCTTTTTCATCTCATCTCTCCACAGTATCCAGTCCTTGGTCACCTCACCATACCCAAAAGCTAACTCCTGCAATCCATCCATTCATAGTGTTCTATGGATAACATTTGGAGAAGGTCTGTCTTCTTCAATGACTTTAAGGGGTTGGTGTGATGGTGCCATATTTCAGCGCACGAAGGCATTCACGCTGTTCCGCCAGCCCTTGAAATCCCCACAGTACAAGAGCAGTCTGCAGACAGACAAGAATATACCCGCGAGGCCCGAAACTGGACAGTAAACGTCTGTAGAAGTAGTCAAAGAAGCCTTTCGATGGTTTGAGACAGAAAGGAGGCGATGAATCTCTAGGTTGCTTATACCATATTTTAAAAATAATATTTATTTTCTTTTTGACTATCCAAGTAGCAGATGTACTTTGTAGAACATTTGGAATACAGATCAGTGCCAAGCAAAAATCAAATTGCACTTATTGGAGGACCGAAAGATAATCACTGTGGACATCCGAGTACATAACCATCTAGTCTTTTATCACTGAAAACATCTCAGTGGCGTTTCTTCATCTTACAGCTTATGTTCAAGTGCAAAAGTTACCAGGCACAGAGCCAAGATTCTATTATGTTTCATGTTTCATAAGAACGCAGATAGGTAAAAGCTTTGGTCATTACTCTCAAAGCTGGCCTTAATCATCATTTCCCAGAGAGAAACAGCCCTCACATAATAATGTAGAGCGTGAGCTTATGGGGCCAAAGTGCTGGAGTTGGAATACCAGCAAATGAATGAATTTCTGTACTTCCTCTTCCTCATAAATAAAATGGAGAGGGCAACAACAATAATGATGATAATAATGATGCCACTTGCTTTATGGGATGATTATTAGAACCAACTGAGTTCACATGTAAAATACTCAGGACAGTCACTAGCACCAAGTATGTGGTCAACCAACACTTACAATCATAAAGACTGTAGGACCTGGTAATGGCGTATTTCTTCACTGCCAAGGGCTCATACTGGGGGCCACATTCATAGATGATTTTCAAAGTCTTGAAGACATCAGTGACCACATATTAAGATTCCCATATTCCAGCTCTATCCCTGCTGCAAATAATTACGTGACCTTGATAAGTCACTGCAATCCTCTGGATCCTTGCTTCATCATTGGGAAAACGAAGGTGCTAGGCTATGCTGGTAGAGCTGAATCATTTTGAGGAGATTAGAAACTCCTTTGACACAGCATTTTGTTTATGACTTCAGGATGTCCACTGACCCTTGGAAGATCAAGGGTCTCTTCTAGGGGCCTCAGATGAAACCATCTTATGCCGTATGATCTCTGAAGTTTCCTGAAGCTCTGACATTCTGTGGTGGTCCGTTCTGTAAAAATGGCCCCATGCTTATGATTTCTGACCTGACTATTGTGGAAACAAGAGAAAGGTAAAAGGTAAACTCAGGAAGCAACTCTTCCTCACTGAAGGTTTTTATGTTTTCTGCCTTATTGGCGATTGTGAGAGTTTCCTAATTAAATCTCTGGCATCTACTTTCAATTCCTGGTGCACTCAGGATCTGGGAATCTAACACCTTATTTATATGCTAATTTGCTACAGAGAACTGTGGTCTTTCTCAATCCCAAAGGCACAAGAGATATTCAGCCTTATGCTTTGCTGCACCCACTGGAGCCTAAGGCAGCCTGTGCATGGCCAGAGTGCAAAGTGCCCTGGAGAACAAGGCGTGGCCCAAAGTACTACCATGGAACCAGATGGCAGTGGGACCTGAGAATGCTGCTGACTACCCAGCAGGACACCCTCCACAAATAACGTGTGCCTCTAGACACCATCTATGGCTCTGGGCTAAAGCGTGGAGCAGGGCTCACTGCCCCTTAATCATCTGGGGGGTGTAGGTTCAAAATGAAGATTGCCAAGCAGGACACGTAGGTACCATTCTACATGAATGGCCCTGCTAGAGTTGGGCTCCTGGTAACAGATGTGTTCCAGCAACTCACCCCAGACCTGCCGATGAGAACTTATGAGATCAGAGCCTGGAAATCTGCATTTTCAGAGGCATCAATGGATGGATTCTCTTGTGTGAGAACCTCTGGCATAGAAAAACTTCTCTGTGAGCATACAGAGGAAGATGATTTCCTTAAGACTACCCAGTATTTAATAACTGGTATTACTGCTTCCAAGGGGTAGTAGATCAGGAACCCCTCTCTCAGACCCTGAAAGCACACAGAAGCACATAGAAGCTCCCAAGGTCTTTATTCTTCTGCAAATTCAGGCTACTAATGCCTACCTTTGAGTAGTTAAGGATATTAGAGCTGTTGAGCATGTAATTCCCCTTAGACTAGTTATAAATAAACTCTGACACAACCACACCATAGAAAAGAAGGCAGCCCTATGAAAGAATGAGGAAACAGTTTATGTACTTGTATCAAAAGCTCCCTAAGATAGCTTACATGAGAAATGCCAAGTACAGAGTAGAATGTATACAACTTATATGCTCTTTCACATAAGAAAGACAGAGGAATATGTACTTGCATTTATACATTAACCGTCTTAAAAAAGTCATAAAAATGGTTACCAGTGGGGATCACAGGGTGGGGATGGGTAGATAGGAACAGAAGGATCCCAAATTAATTTTTTTAAAAGCATGCCCTTTAGTCTCTGCCTATAACATAAATTCATTCTAATCAAAGAAAAGTGGATTTAAAGCCACCAGTCCTGCAATTTAATATGCCAAGTTACCATTCTGTTTAATTTAGATTTTAATGGGTGTTGACCATGACATTGTTCTATTTCGCTCTGTTGCCAAAACTCTCATCACCCAAATCAACTCGCAAATTGAGGGGGGACATAACTGGATGAGGAGCTATTATTAAAATGTATTAGTTATTTGTTCCTGAAACGGGAGGGGGAAATGCCTAGATCAGCAGAAAACGCAACAGGAGAAGTCTGTCACCTACAGGTGAACCGATTTGTGCGGTGGGATTCCGGCATCGATCGTCACGTACTATATCTACCCTGTCAGGTCAGGAATGATGCAAGGTGAGACCAGAGGTTCAGCTACAAAGCTCTCCACTGCTGAATAAAAACAAAGATGACTAGGAGAAAAGCACAAACAGGTCCTCACTCTGCTTTGGCCTTCGCACCAGCTTATGGAGCAAACCCAGGACAGCTTCTGTAAGCTGTGTTCCCTAGATTCTCTCAGGCTAGATTTCTTACCAGATATATTTTCTTAAAAAAAAAAAAATCAAAACAACACAAAACCAGAGCAAGATATTTTAGAAGAACAACATTTGCAGAACTCCGAGTTGCCGAATGGTCCCTGCCAACAACCACATATTCACTACAAAAAAATGCTGACGTTTGCAAAGGGAGAGAGGATAAGAAGAGATATGCAAATCTAGAATTATCTTTGCAGTCTAGTTATTGCCTCTTTGTAACACAAATATAAGTCTTTGTCTCGTAATTAGAATGAATAGAAATCTCATTCCCCCCCACCCCCCGCCCCATCCTGGAGAAAGGCCGGAGATTTTTCCAACTCAGTTGATCAACTTAAAAAATACAGACTTTTACATCTACCAAGACCTTAATTGTTGCTTTAAAAGATTTCTTTCCAGCTCTAAAACTGATGTAATTCTATGTTGGTGAGGGTCTGGAGAAAAAATTGAATGGGCAAGGTAGGACCTCAGGGCAGTGGAACTTTAGGTCAGCTTCCATAGGAGAGACAGTGGGACTTGCGAAGGTTCTTTACTTTGGGAGGAGTCAGAGACCCCCTGGATTGTGCCCCAGTATGTTTTCCTTTCAGCAGGAGAACCTCATCTCTGCACCTGTCTGGTTAGAAGGTTCGCTGGTTTTGTAGCTAGTTTTGCTGTATGTGTGAGTTTGGACCAGTAAGATGGCAGTAGCAGGAATATGCGCCATTTTGGGGCTGTCTCCTTGCCTTGGACTACCTGCTTCTCCCTTCCTGGGAAAGAGGCAACATTCAAAGCCATGTTTTGAGGACAGCAAAGCTGTTTGCTAGTATTGAACTATTACATGAAAGAGAAATAGACCTTATGACTTAACGAATAAAGATGGGAAAAGCGTTTTAGGAAATGAGTTTAGCTATGGGTAATCAACAACAAATCAAGTAAAAGGCAAGAGATTATTAGAAAGTTGAATCCACAGGAATACGATGATGAAAATGAAATGAGTAATATTAAACTACCCAGGAAAACCTCTCTTCTAAAGTTGACCATAGGTAGGAAAGGAATAAATGAAACAAGATGGGATTGGGAGGGAGACAAACTATAAGAGACTCTTAATCAAACAAAACAAACTGAGGGGGGCACCTGGGTGGCTCAGTGGGTTAAAGCCTCTGCCTTCAGCTCAGGTCGTGATCCCGGGGTCCTGGGATCAAGCCCCGCATCGGGCTCCCTGCAGGGAGCCTGCTTCTCCCTCTCTCTCTGTCTGCCTCTCTGCCTACTTGTGATCTCCGTCTGTCAAATAAATAAAATCTTAAAACAAACAAACAAACAAACAAACTGAGGGTTGCTGGGGGGAGGGGGGTCGGGAGAAGGTGGTGGGGTTATGGACATTGGGGAGGGTATGTGCTATGGTAAGTGCTGTGAAGTGTGTAAGCCTGACGATTCACAGACTTGTACCCCTGGGGCTAATAATACATTATATATTAATAAAAAAATTTAAAAATTAAAAAAAATTGACCATAGGGAACTGGAACTGAACTATACTCTGTATCTATTGCTTACAGGTTCCTAATTAAGCAAGAACAAATTAGCGCATTATAGCTACAGCTTTATCCATAGATTCTGTGCTATAAGGATGAGAGATGCCAACCTGGGCTTCTTTATAAGAGAATGGGCCCTAGCACCATAATGACCGGGGTTTGATTCCAACTCTGCCATTTACTTAAAATGAAAGATGCTGGGAGATTCATTTAACTGCTCCGAATCTATAATGTGAGTGGGGTACAGACAACCACCCGTTGCAAAGGATGTGGCTTAGAGCTTCTGGCAGCGGACCTCATTCATACCGAGGAATCAATAAATGTCAGGTGCATTTATCTCTCTTCTGTTTCTGTGAGGGATATCACAGACATCTTAGTGCCAGGAAAGAAGAAAAGAGAGGTAAGGGGGAAGAGTAAGAAATGGAATTTGAATGTTTTTGGTACTGGATCTCTTGATTAGGTAAGGCTAATCTCTTAATTGGGCAGTAATCCTCAGATTACTAGGCCCAGGACTCTAAGACATAATTTCAAAGAGAAACCGAGTGAAACTAGGATCACACAATACAAGCCTATCTGATTTCTTTTTAGAGGGAAACCCACACATTTCAGGTCTAGTTTCCAGCAGTGTATGGAATGCCCTCATTTATGACAAGACTTACGTCATTCAAGATTTCTCTATTTGCTATTATAGTTGCTGAGTGTCAGGATCACATTTTGCTTTCAGATCATCAGTTAAATTTTTAAAGATTTTATTTATTTATTTGACAGAGAGAGAGAGAGACAGCTAGAGAGGGAATACAAGCAGGGGCAGAAGGAGAAGGAGAAGTAGGCTTCCCGCTGGGCAGGGAGCCCCATATGGGGCTTGATCCCAGGACCCTGGGATCATGACCTGGGCTGAAGGCAGATGCTTAACAACTGAGCCACCCAGGTGCCCCAGTTATTTTTTTTTTAAGTTAAGGTAGTTAACTTACCATTATTTCTACAAAGCATTTTACCAAGCATTTGCCCATTTCTCCTCCCCCCAGACTATGTCTGTCCATCCATCTCTTCAACAGCTAATACTTATTAAGAACTTACCATGTGCCAGACTCCCTTCTAAAGCACTTAACTGATAATAACTCATTTAATCCTCACATTAACCCTTGGAGGCAGGTACCATTATTACCCCATTCTGCAGATGTGATAGCTGGATTCACCTGTTGACCAAGGTCACAGAGCTCATTGAGTGGCAGAGCCAAGATCAAGATGCGGGCAGTTTCCTTGCAGTTAAACTGTCTCTTCAAGTCTCATGATAAGTCACAAAACCTAAAACTATACACAGTATTAGGTACAAAAAGCAGAGGAAATAAAACTGTGAACAGAAGACCAGGGAAAGCCAAGTAGAAAAGGATGAGGATGGAGGGCATCAGAGAGTTGAGACCGAACGGCCAAAAATGTAAGCTTAATGCAAGATCCTGAATTAGGGCCAAAATCCTACCTCTCAACTTCTTGGGAGGTTGAGGCAAAAAGGAAAACAGGAATGAGGGTGTGGTTTTCACTATACAGCAAAGCGAAGACTACTCATTTTGAAGAAGAAACATACTGTCTGACTATATTCCCAGCCCTTCGATTAGTTTCCCTGCACTGATCTTGAGGACGGAGGGAGAGCTCATCCATGAGTAGCCAGCGTGGACCCTGTCCAACTGCTTCAGTTGTGCTGGTCAGAGACGTAGCTTCAACTAATGCCCATATTCCAGTCAGCCCGTTCATGTTTTCTTGATAACAAGTTGCAGTGCCTTCCCTCATTCCACTCCACAGATGATCAATGAGCAATAAACCAATTTGTTTAGAAAATCTTATTTCTTCTGCCACATAATATTAAAGCATAGAGTTGTGCTTTTCAAACTAGTCGCTTATATATAGCAGGAACTCTAGGATATGCCTAAATTAAATTAAATTCAGGTTTCTTAAAACCCAAAAGAAATACTGCTGAGATCATACTGAAAAAGTAATGCTTAATTTTCTATTGACACATTTATGATTATCTTGATGTTATTTCCCTAAGAAGCTATTAGAAATCTGGAAAAATCACTGATCAAAGGAAAATATGCATCTATCATATCAAACTGTTCTAATTTAAACATTCTTTTCTAGACCCATTTACCTTCTCTGTAAAAATGCATCTTTTGATTGTATTAAATCGGGGCTTTTACATGAGTTACTTTAAGATCTACAAAAATAGTTTTTCCCCATCGAACAGAGAGGCCAGAAGATTACGGTTAACATGATTATGGCTAATATAATTCAACAGCCTGTAATTAATTCTATTTTTATAGTTATCAGAACAGGTAAATTATTTGTTTAGCTCTTAAATTATTGTCTAAATATTACACAGTATTTTTTCTAGGCATGAGGTAAGCAATCTGTGCAACTGATTCTTGTAGCTTTTACTCTAATTGGTAATGTGAGTAAGCCATTTAGGAGGAGAGAATTTCCTGGCATGGATATTCACTCACTCCTGTTTGTATAATTTTTGTGTGTGTGCTTTAAAGTCGTAATAAATATGGCTTTTGGTCACATAAGCACTGGATTTGGGGTAGTTGAGAGTTTCAGTGTTTCTCAACCCTGTGACGTCACTTGTCAACACTGGCTGCAGGCTCCCGCACCAGATTCCCCTCCTGAGCAAGTGGCTTACCATCCTCCTGCTCCAAGGGCTTCCTATCTAAAATGGGACAACATAACTTTCTCCCTCACAGGATTCTAAGGATTAAAGGAGAGGACACTTATTCTAACACACGTTAAAAGAGAAGACACTTATTCGAAGACACATTATTCGAAGACACACACTTATTCTAAGATATCTAAGACACATATCTTAGAATAAAGTCATTGTAGTCACAGAATAGTACACAGATTCTCAATAGTTATTACTGCTGTCAGTATTGCTAGGAGGAAAAAAAAAAAAAAAAAAAGCAGAGACCTGGCAAGTTCTGGACATCACTGCGGTGATTTAAGACTAACCATTACCAGGAAAGGCTAACTGGAAATTCAGTGTGGGAAAACACATTTTGTTATAAATAGTGGGGGTAGAAAGTCTGAATGAGACTTGATCCAGGAAAAATGAAATTTTATGTCAAAAACTAAGTTTTAATCCATCGATGTGTTGATGCTTAGAATGAGTCTATTGTTTCTAAGGCTACATGGCTCTACTGTTCTTGTTTTGCTCTTTGTTTCTGGTGGATGAGGATGTAGCTAGGTCTCCTAACAAATTTGCATAGTATGTCGTAGTACCATTATTAAAATGGCCATTTTGGTAAAAAGGTTTCTCTCGATGTTTTGGTATTTGAATAATTCACTTCTGAAGAGCCTGTCTTGTACTCATCTTCAGATTTCTTCAATTCTTGACTCAGCTAAGTCAATCAGATTATCATTTGTTTTGTGGCTTTGCACAAGACTCGGGCCATTCCCCAACACGGCCAACAGTGAAATTCCGCATATGAGAGGATTTTCAATTTCACTTAATCAGTATTCATTACATTTTCTTCAATGTTTAAACAGACAAGACATCAAGTGGGAGAAGGTTGTTTGAATGGGGGCTAGTTTTTTAAGTGGTCAGTTCATTTGTGAATATTTGCATGATATGATCATCTTTGCTTTCCTCGTGCAAGCTTGTTCCCATAGAGATTTGGATAAGAAATGTTTAGGGAAAAAACTACCCCCTCTCATATACCATTTGATAGATTTAATTTAAATATACATTTATTTTGTCTTTTAAAAATCTTTAAGACTCCATGTAGTGAGCCCAGCTAATGCTTCAAAAAGCCACCTAGTAAGTGACTTGTGTGTCCTAAGTAAACAATAAGTCATAGGTTTAACTAAAATACTTTTTTATGCTTTAAGGAAAACTATAATTCTTTTGGCCTAAGATTTGTAACTGGATCTCTCAGAATAGAAATGCTGTATACTATTCTTAATCGTGACGCACAAGTCAACAGACTGTGAAGAGTACGTATTAACTAGCAAGAAGGTAGGCTTTCTCTATAACGGAAAACTAAACAGGACACAGATGAAAATCACTAATCACGGTAAAAGGAATGAAACTTTAGCCTCAACTCTTCATTTTGGTTTTTTGTTTTATTGTTAAATGAGATACTGAGATAGGGAAGCCAAAGGGCTCTATAAAAATCTGCTTTTTTCTCCTTTTCTTGCTCTCATTCTTACTAAGGCAGCACCCCACTTTACACAGCCTCAGAATGCAAATCGTATATGTCCTCCTTGTAAGGGACAAGGAGTTATGATTTTTTTTGGGGGGGGGGGATGACATCTCAAGAAGGACCAGGTAAGAATGAAGCTATTGGAGGCATAGTCCAGAGCATGGCGCTAGACAGCTCAACACCAAGGCTTGCTGGCTCCAAGGAATAACACTTGGGTCCTCATTTTTGTTATAACTGGTTCCTTGATGCCTGAGGGAACACATGCACTAGACCACAATCCTCAACGCAAACCCCCAGACTCCGAACAGAGATGAGACCCCCTTTTTTTCCTTTTTGAGTCACCCGGACACTCCATCTGTACCTGTACTCTCTCTATGCCTTCAATGAACAACTTTCACCTGCTGCTGGCTCGCCTTTGACTTCTATCCTGAGCGCAGCCAAGGGATCCTCCTGGCTGGTCCTGCAGGACCCCTTCTGAGTCCTTGGGCCAATCCTGCCAGCATCAGTATCACTTATACACAATAAAGTGCCAACTGTTTATTTATGCAAAAGAAACTACCAAAATTTTACAAATGACTGGAATGTGGGGGTGTCCGGGAAGGATTCCGCAGCGATGCACTGAAACTGGTTCACGCTGACTCAGGAGAGCTGCTCATTCAGGTTCCAGGAAACTTGCAAGCCAGGTGTCCAACTGCCATAAGAGTGGAATCAGCCATGGGAGAGTCTCTGCACCACAAAATTAGCAAAGGCTGCCAATAAGGGATTCATTTTTTTTTTTCCAGAGCTGGGTGTTAAGCGTTCACTAGCACATCACTGTATCTTATAATAAAAACAACGGGCTAATTTGCTAGTGGATCAAGCAGCCATCCTTGGGAAGAGGGAAAAAAGCTTTCATTTGCTCTCAGATTTTGATGGAGAGTTCCCTGCAGAAACCATCATCTGGGAAAGGGAGGGCTGCTACACACACACAAGGAAAAGCTTTCTGGAGTCACTGGAGATCTTTGTTCTGTGGCTCAGGACGACGAACAACACCTTCACTCTCCCCATTGCAAAAATGTTTGATAATCCCAGCATCTTTTCCTCCACCGGAAATCAAGGAGGGGAGGGGAGCTAATTTGGGAAAGAAGAGCCGGAGAGAGGTCACTGGTGCCTCCTCAAACTCGTGTACATCCAGACAAGGTTCCCAACACTTCTACCTGGAAAGCTTTAAAAATATGTCAGTGTCTGAGCCCCATCCTGAAACCAGTGAATCCCACTGGTGGCTGGAGCTCCGGCATCAGGTACGGTGCAACTGAAAATCACTTATTCGGATCGCTGAATAATACAAAGAACCAGAATATAATCTCAGACAGCAGGATCCACCTTGTTTACTATCCTGACCCCCAGGAACAGAGGATTCACAACCTGTACTCCTCCACAGAGAGAAGGCACTTTCTGGAGATACAACAAACATTCCACGCACTACAGACACTTGGCCTAAACAAAGGTTTCTTACACCGTCAACAGGTGTCCATAGTCCTCTCTCCCTGTCACCCAAGGTTATGCCCTCCAACCCTGCTTGAGTATCAGAACTGCCCATAGACAGGAGAACACCCATTCCCGGGCCCTGCCTTTGAAAAGCCTCCATCAGATCTCCACTACTGGGAACCAGTGAGTAAAGGACTGGGGGGGCTAGGAAGGGAGAGATGGGGAGCACACCATAGAATCAGGCTCACAAAATTCCAAAAATTCATAGATGAAAGGAAACTAGAGATCAGAAAACCAATCAGACCATCCTGTCTTAGGTGTCAGAGGTGGGGTCTTGTTATAACAGCTACTCGTGACCAACAAAGAGTTAGCAGCTCCTACAAAGGAAGGAAGCCATTGAAGGTGTTATCACTAGTCCTTGCTCAATGGTGGTATCGGCAGAGATGTTAGAAGGATTTCAGGTCCCGGGCTAGCTTTCTATAAAAGAGCAACCCTGAAAGCCCTCGGCAGCAATCCTGTCGGGACCCCTCTCACCCTTGAGAGCTTTCTCTGTATCTTCACTTAATAAACTAATATTGCTTTACTCACTCTGTGTTGTCTGCGAGATTCATTCTTTCATTTGGTGAGATGAGAACCTAATTCTCCCACTTCACCTCGAGTCTGCATTCCCAAAATTTCCCAGGTGACCCTGAAGTGCTTCCAGATTTGAGAACCACTGGTGGAAAGGAGGCACTGCCAAAGGTCACCCTCCTTCCAGAGGCCCGCCGAGGGTCTCGGACAACCACCGGGAGCCGCTGGGCAGTCCTCACGCGCCTGGCGCTGGGCTTCATCTCCTGGCTCATCATACAGGTCTCAGCTCCGCTGCAGGATACCCCCTTCATTCCTCCTTCTCTTTATTCCAATTCCTTTCACCTCCTGAAAACCTCTTCCTCTGATCCATTTCCATGAATCACAAAAGAAAGGCAGTCAAAGGACAAAACAATAAAAGTCAGGATAGATTGGGTTAACTCCTAAAGGCCCTTAAAGTGTCCAGAGAAACAACGAACGCCCTTCAGAATCTCCAAAGATCTTTTCTCCTTCCTCGACCAACACCTGGTGGTCTTCAAGTGATGGTAAACTACCGATTTTAATTGGTTGTTTTTATCTTTGCAGAATTACCTTTCGTTACAATATTGCCGTCTTTCGAACAGATGTGCATTTGCTTCTGCTACTTGCGCCTAAGATGTCGGTTTAGGAATTGAAACAATGTACCCCAAGGTTTCTGTTGAGCACAGGTATGCCAAGCTCCAATGGGTTTAACCAATTTCTGGATTTTGGAAACCAACCCATGGTTAAACAGGGAATAGCCTGTGTATCAGTTTGTTCTGAATTGTTGATAAATCCTATAGGCTGAAGCAGAAATATACTTGAGGTACAAAAGTGTGAACATCAGTGCCCTCCCCACCAGCACCATCCTGATCTTAAAATTTCTCGCCTGCACTCCTGTAACACCTGCCTACACCAGTGGACTGGGGATCTCTGAAAGGTAAGACAAGCCCGCAGCCATACTCACCGGTGTGCACCTTCCCCCTGCCCGTGCCCTCTGGCTCCTTCCCATCCACCCAGCACCCCTTAGCACATACTGGAACAAACTAACTAAATCACCGACTCCTTGGGTGCCTGAGTGACTCAGTTAAGTGTCTACCTTCAGCTCAAGGTCAGGATCCCAGGTTCCTAGGATCAAGTCCCGTGTCGGGCTTCCACTTGGCAGGGACTCTGCTTCTCTCTCCACCCCTCCCCCCTGCTTGTGGCTCCCTCTCTCTCTCATGCTCTCTCTCATGTTCTATTACATAAATAAAATCGTCAAAAATAAACTAGTAAGTATCAATGATTTTAGTATGTTGTAACATTTTAATTCAATTCATAGTCACCTGTTTGGGTTTCATATTTGCCTTTCTTTTTTCCCCTAGTCCATCAGTTTTTCCACGCTAGCTAGTCACACAAGCTTCTTATAGTTTAGAAATCCTTATCAAAAGGTTTAAATGCATGTGTGTTTTGAGCCAGTAACTCCACCTCCAGAAAATCATCTTATACATTTATGTGAGCGTGTGGGCAAAAACATACTAATGAGATTTTTTTTTACACTGTTGTTCATAATTGCAAAAATCTAGGAATCATTCTCTTTAGATGACTCGCTACACAAATTAAGGAACATCTTTGAAATGGAAATATATGGAGATGCTAAAAAGTGAGACAGATCTATTTGTGCTGATATGTAACTGTCTCCTAGATATAATTTTAGGTGGAAAAAAGAAAAAGAAAGATGCAGGATACTATGTAAAGTTTCTTCTCATGCACATAAACACATACTTTCACTTATACATAGCAAATTTCTAGAAAGATACACCATGAATATTTTAACAGTAACTGTATCTTGGGAAGGAGAATCTAGAGTTAATTAGTGGTGATGAGATGTCATATTATTTTTCATTGTCTTGTACTCTTTAAAAGTTTTGCCATGGCCTGTATTACATTATTAATATTTTTTTTAAAAACAGAAAACACCATCATTGAAAAGTTTTAAGTATTCAGACTTACATATGTATATGTAGGTATAACATTTTGTTACTTAAGAGTTTGCGATGTGAAAGGGATTACCTAAAAACTATCTTCCCCTAATCATCTTGCTTCTTTAAATAAACGAGAGGATTTCTGCACCATTCCCTCGGGTTGGCTTCTTCCCAAAGAACTTGTACCAGGTTCCAGGGAAAGGTGTGCTGTATGTAATAAAGACCAGGCCAAAGGAAAATTGGGTCGCAGGGGGAGTGTGACCTTAGTAAGTCAAGCCACCTCTTTCGGCCTCTGCCTTCTCTTTGTTTAAGTGCCTGAGTGGGAAGAAATATTTGCAAAAGTCCCTTTCAATTTGCATGTTCAGACCTGTAGCATTTGGAGGTGAGCTGGAAAGTACATCATTCTTTATTAAAAATTGCACGCGTCTTCCCAGTGGAATGTAGTGCTTGGTTATGGAAACTGCACCCAGCTGCTCCCTCTCCGGCTGGTTTTCTCAGTGGGTCCACTGGCCCTGAAGACTCTGCCATCATGGTACACATATTCCTCTATCATATTGGGAAGGCTGGTCCACCCTGAAATGGACCCTCGTGGTTCTCTGCTTACCCTAGGACCTTTCTAAGGCCCCCAAAGAGACTCTGCCCTCTAACATATGCAATCTAGTTTTGGGGAGGAGACAGCTATGCCCACCTCAAAGAATGCCCCAATTGTGGCCAGAGCATGAAGGGGCTTCAGCCATACCTTCTGTCAGCTCTGACTGCGAAGCCAAACCAAATAAATAAGTATTAAGAGTCGGCTTCCTAGACCAGCCAGCAGTGTAGCTGCTCAGGCCCCCTGCTCAGAAGGGGGACCTGCCCTTGGGGTTTAATACTCCACAGTTGCTATCGTGAAATTCTTCATAATTTTTATTTTGAGTTTGTATTCTGGGAGGTCCGATGGGACAATGGAGGATTCTCTGGGGCTTTGGAGACCAGGCTGAGCAGCAGTCCCATCTCTCACTGCTCCTTAGGACAGATTCTTGTTCATCCCCAATCCCAACACCACCCAGCAATTGTTCCCCTTCCGTCTCTCTCCTTCAGGGGTCCTCACTGCATTCAGCCAGTGACTATCTCCTTGGCTGAGTGAGCGCAACATTAAATAGCAAATAAAAATCAACACGACTGGGTGAAAGACCGCAGAAAAAAGGAATACACTTTTGCCTGTGTTTTGAACAAGAGGCCCATATTTTCATTTTGTACTAGGCCTAGCAAATTATGTAGCCAGCACACAAGACCCTAAAGTTCCTCCTTCCACAGTCCTAAACCCCTTCTACACACACACTGTGGGGTTGACCATTTCCTAAGGAGGAAAGACCAGGGACAGAAGTTGAGGGGAGAGGACGGAGACGCCAGGTTTGTTGGAGGCAGGACTAAGCCTTCTAGCTCTGACCTCCACGGGTCCAGGCCTTACCCTAGGACCTACCCTCAGCTTTCCGGATGTGAAGCCAAACTGGTTTTTATCAAACCAAGACTTACTGTGCCTTCAAGGGTATAAAGGGGAACAATGCCTATAATGTATTAAAAAACTACCTGGAAGGGTACCTGCATGGCTCAGTCAGTTAAGTGCATGCCTTCAGCTCAGGTCATGATTCCAGGGTCCTGGATTCAAGTCCCACACTGGGCTCCTAGTGGGGAGTCTGCTTCTCCCTCCCCGTGCCTCTTCCCCAGCTTGTGAGCATGCTTTCTCTCTTTTGCTCTCTCTCTCTCTCTCTCTCTCTCTCTTGCTCACTCTCTCCAATAAATAAAATCTTGAGAAAAAAAAAAACTACCTGGAAAGATATAATCACAGAGAATAGTAGTTAATAGTGAACATGCAAGGTGATCTATGGAAGCAATTAGGAAGGTGGGCACTCGGAAAAGAGTGTGCCTAGCTTGCATTCCTGGCTCATCCCTCCCTAGTTGTGTGCTTTTGGACAAGCTGTCCTCTTTGTTTTAAACAGTGCTCTCATCTTTACAATAGTCTAATAAGAGCAGCTCCCCTTAGTAACTGTTAAAAGGATTAAGGCTTAGAATAGTGCCCAGCATATAAGAGTGCTTTAATTAATGTTAATATAAAGGTTCAAAGAGGGGCGCCTTGGTGGCTCAGTCCATGAAGCATCTGCCTTCGGCTCAGGTCATGATCTCAGTGTCCTGGGATCGAGCTCCATATCAGGCTCCCTGCTCAGGGGGGAAGATGGCTTCTCCCTCTGCCCACCCCCCCGCAACCCCACCACATGTGTTCTGTCTCAAATAAATAAATAAAAATCTTTAAAAAATAAATAAAGGTTCAAAGAACAAAAGTTTTTGAGGGACTCGGGGTCATCAAAGAAAGATTTGTAAGGTGCCCAGACAAAGGTTAAGTTTACTAAAAATCTGCATGGCATCACTAAGAAGGCAAAGCTTTCATTAGAAACAATCTTTGGTATACTGTCTAGATGAAAATGCTTTATGTCGTTATTTGAAAACACATACATACACACATGCACACACACAGGGGACCACTTAGAAGTAAGAGACTTAGTTTAACTATATCCCTTGTAAGGTATTTCTTAAATGATTACTGCTGGTTTTTCCAATCTCGCAAAGTCCTGATTCAGTATTAAGCAGTTCTAATGAAAGTGTGCAAACATCTGTCTTTTATTCTGGCTCTTTCCTTGGCTACACTGCCAACACTGGTTTATAGTTTAGGATGACTCCAAATAAGATAAAAGTCACATCTGCCTATCCATCAATCTTTTATTTTTGTACAACCAGAACCTTATGTCCCTGTACAGATGTACAATCAAGTGATGTTTTAAAATAAATCCTGTTGGAAAGAATGCAGAAAAAGTGCATCTATCTGGCCATATCATAGGGTTCCTAAAATACCAATTAGGTTAACTGTGTGTTCAATTAATAGTTGTATACTATCAACTAACCCCGGCATCGATCTCAAGAATCATGGAAATATATCAAATGTACTAAGGGTAATTCCCCTTGGCATTTACTGATAATTGTTTGGGTACTTTGGATTTAATTACAAGTTCTCATTCTTAAAAGAGGTCCAAACAGCTGAGGTTGAAAAATAAAAGTTAGGAAACCATTAGAATGGTGCCAATTTTCCTGACATTGATGGAATATCACCTTACTTTATTTTTCTTTTAAAGCGTCATTAACAAGGTTGTATAAGTTTACCATTCTGTAGCATCTTCTTGTGTGATTCCTACTAACATAAGGAGCAAAAAGAGGAGGGCTGTCAGGTTAAGTTAGAGTTGCATTCTCCATTCATTCTAGGTAAAGGAAATTTACATCTGAATTCAAGACCTAAGTCACAGACACTACTGAATGGTAGCTCACAAGGTGCCTTAACTTCTCAGAACTTCCCTTTCATCCTGAGTAGAGACAAAGGGAGCTGGAAACACTCTGTCCAATGCCTTCCCGCACTAATGGTTTCTGATTCTATCATTAGTAGATTATGTGATCTTACAGTCCTAATCCCCTGTCAAATCAAGGGAGAGCGAACAGTTTGTTACTGAAATTACAAAGGCCCATGTCAAGAAAAAGAAGCTGAAAGGTTAATAATGTAACCACTGAGAGTGGTTTTACCGGGAATAGTACCTCCGTAGGGTTGGAGACAAGAAAAGTCACATAAAAACACAAGGTGCTAAATTTTACTTCTATTGTAAGAGACTTTAGAATAGCAGGAAGGAATTACAAAGGCAGGAATAGGGCCAATAACATCGAGGAAGACAATTTGAAAAAGTCTTTATATGGAAATTTCATGTGGAAATTTCTAGCTTGCCCTGAATAGGGAAAATTCTCAAACAGCTCTATGTGTGTGTTCTGAAGAAGAGCCTTCATTTAGATGATACAACATGACGGGTAATGCATTTCACAGAATCTAATGAACACATAAAAGAGGTATGAGTCTGAATTCCAAGCAAATCCCTTGGAATATACAGGGAATAAAGTGGCTGAGTGATTGTATGAGGTGGAAATAATTTCATAAAATTGTAATCAGTGTCAGGCCGGTAGTCATAGTTACCATTTACTGAGTGCGTACCGTGGATCCGGAACTATGTTGGATGATTTACGTATATCATCTCACCATACAGCATCACAGAGAAATAATTTAATATCTAAAACAAATGTTCAGAAAGGCAAGCAACCTGATCAAGGTCACAAGGCTGGTGGATGGGAATTTGAAACCCAAGCCTCACTGAATGAAAGCTCGTGTTCTTCCCCATGGTTCTCCTGGCCACTGTATTTTATGGGGTGAGCTAATCCGAAAAGCCCCAGACTCTGAAACTGTAAACACCACAACTCTCTGACTGCACACTGCATTGTTTTCGATGGATGGGAAAGTACAAAGGAGTAAATGTAGACTTTATTTTTTAAAAAGATTTTATTTATTTGAGAGAGACAGAGAAAGAGACACAGAGAGAGAGCATGAGTGGGGTGAGGGGCAGAGGGAGAAGCAGACTCCCCGCTGAGCAGGGAGCCCAATGCGGGGCTCGATCCCAGGACTCCAAGATCATGACCGGGACTGAAGGCAGATGCTTAACTGACTGAACCACCCAGGTGCCCCTATAGCCCTTATTTTTCATGACTATGACTCTACACGTTATTTGTTGTTTTTGAAATTACTAGACCTGTACGTTGAAGGGGCTATGTGTGTATATATACTTACACACACCCTAATATACCGATACTGTATACACCATACCAGTGTAATGTATATACAAATGACATATACACATATTCTTTATATATACATGCACATGTATATTTTTAGTATGTACATGTATTTAGTATATATGTGTATAAATATATTTACAGATATATACATGTGTGTATACACAGATATATTTTATGTGTACATATAAAATTTTTCACCAACTTTTCCTTTGAAGTGGAGGTAAGATGTGTACTAAAACCAGTCAATCATCTGGCATAGGATGTTCAAAGACTGCAATTACCTTAGCAGGGGAATCCTGAAGTACTGTGATATGGACCCAGTCTATGTGGAAGAAAGCAATTCTATAGGGGAAAAGATTACTGAAAGGAGAAGCAAGCAAACCAGTATTTGGTGAAGGCCTACAGTGTGCTAATGTTGTGACAGGTGCTTCCTGAATATCTCCTTTATTGCTCATGCGTGATAAATAATGCGGACTGACTAGAGTTGAGTAGACACTCTTGACCAGAGAGGCATAGAGAGTGTACACTAATTTTAACAAGGGACCACACAGTAGAGTTACAAAACAAACTGCTCTAAGAATCTGTGACTGTACATGGCCTCACATAGGCCCTCAATAATGAATTAGTAACAACACGAAGGGATCCTGTCAATGAATGAGCAAGTGTTCCAGGACACCTACTTCTTGGTTTGAGAAAGAAGAGATTCTAATTTTTTTTCCTCCTCTTCTCAGCAAGCTTCAACATGAGTGGTAAGTCTGGATTATCCAACAGACCACTGACAAACTCATTCTCCGAATTAGGTGCCATCACCCGTCAGAGATGTCCTTTCTCTACCTGAGACCGAGAATCTAACCTAGGTCAAAGTGATGGAGACCTGAGGGTCATTATGCATCTCCTGTCAGGGTAAGTGAGAGCTTCAGCCTCAGGGAGACTAAGGTCCTCTTTTTCTAGTTGGCCTGGTTGACTGAAAGATCTCATTGCAGTGCTACATTTCTATGCAAAATAGGCTTCCTCTCCCCTTACAGGAATTGAAAATGGTAGCCCAGCCAAGAATCCATTGACCACTGTTAGAGTATGCAGGAAAAGAGATAGGAAATGCTACAAATGCCTACTACAGCGATACTAACTTAGTCCTCCAGCCCGAAGCCCGGGCTAGGTTAAGGTGAGTAGGGTACCATTTCAGGCACTTGCACAACCAGCAGAACGTGTTTCTAAGTTGATACTCTAAGCACCCTACATGCTTTTCCACAGTCCCGGGCTTCACTGGAAGGACAGTTATGTCTGAACATTTCCTTTCCTTATGAAATTACCAAATTGCCTCCTACTTATCAATTCACTGGCCATTAACTCTGATGTCTGGTGCTTGAAAACTTTTGAACACCTTGGCTTATTTCTTCTTCCCCTTGCCTCCCAAACTTTCATTATCTGCCTGGGAAATTAAATCAAGATCCTCACCTCTCACCAAGAACGTCTGATCCAAATCTGATTTTACAGCCTTATCTCATACCCCATCTCCACTCCTAAATCCTATCTGTGCAAAAAATATATATATATATAGCTTTCAACTTTGCTGTTTTCAGCCTTATGTCCAAGACATATCTTCCTCTTGAAAGTTCCCTTCTCTACATGGCTTATACTGTGCAATGCTTTATATCGTATACTTCAAAGCTTGATTCAAATGCCCTTTCCTATGGGAGGTCTTTTTACATCCCACCCATAGGAATTAATTTTTTCCTTCCTTGTTCTACCACTTCCTTTGTTCACAGTAATAACTGAGCATGGATATCAGCATTCCTTTTATAAAAACATTATTTGCCGTTACATCTGTTCTATGATCGGCCTTCGGCCTCCTGGAGGGGAGAGCCTATTGCCCTTGTCTCTGTACTCACAGAGGATCAGGCACTGAATGGCACATGGTGGGGCGTCAATTCATTTACACCTCGCTGCATGGCTGAGTGCACTCTTTGGGAAAGTAAGTGTACATGGATTAATAAGCTTTTAGGTAGAGCAAGCAAGCGAGCACAGGCTCATTTCTTTTTTAATCAGCAAAGCAGATTTTAAACATAGGCTGTTGAACGTTCAGGCCCATTCTACTGGGTATAAAGACTAGGAAAACACTTATAACTAATAAATGACTTCAGGGTGAGGACATGGTGTAACTATGTTTTGAAAATTACAATCTGCATACGTACAAAGCAAGTAAGTCCTAGAAGTACAAATATTTTTAAATATTTAAATATTTAAATAATATTTCAAAAAATGTGACCATGATGGTCTTCGGATTTGTATTGCAACGAAGAAACCGGGTCTATGGCAGCCCATCTGCTTTAACTCTTATACGGTTATTCAGTTTTTCAATTAAGTGTTTACTGTGTGTCTCCACTGGGCTAGGGGCTAGAAAGAGAAAACAGAGAGGAAAGTCAGTGAGCTCTTGTCAACAATGAGATACAGTTACACCTGTCAGGTTCTAGTGACTCCATAGCCTGTTGTAAAAGAAAAGAAAAGCACTGGTAGAGAGAAGCATGTGGGAACCCAAATTATCAAGAGGAAAGGATACAGGGTTTTAAAAATGAGAAAATGGACTGCAGGATGGAAGCTTTTCCAACAGACTGTGGAGGCTGAGTAGGACTGCTCTAGACAGCAAGGGAGGAATTGTATTCTCCGAAGGGGGAACAGAACTATAGAGAATTCTGAATGGGTTTGATGTATCTTAAGCTGTATTAGATCACATTTTAAAGATGGACATAAAATATCTTTGGAGGCCAAGATAATCTATACACAGAATCTAATAATAGCTTATTATACAGACTAAGCTATAGTTACTTGGTTACCCAAATGTTTCCAAATGTAACAACAATGTTTCTCTCTGGTTCTAGATTCAAGCTGACTACTAGTACTTTATTTTAGAAAGTCAAAAATTGTCCAAGCAAACTGAGAAGCCAACTAACATTTCTGGATATAAGCAGCAGAATTTTAAAAGGCAGAATGAGGTTTCCTCATTCTTAATTCATCTAAGGTAACATAATTAGCAGGTGGATTTGGGGGATTTCATTTCTGGTTCTAAAATTCTGTAACACCACTTTACCCAGTGCTCCTCTCTGTCAAAGACTTGTCATGCTCTTTTGATTTTAGAAGTCACTCCATCCAAACTTGCCCTCTGCCCTTGCGCATTGAGACCAGATGATGAAATCCACAAGTGAAGAGGTGGGAAGAGTGGGGAAAGGATGTCCTAGAATCTGGATGAGGAAGGACACAGCTTTGGGGACGTTGCTCTCCTCTCTCTCTAGCAAATGCTCTCTCTGAAAAATGACACACACACACACACACACACGTATAATGTATGTATATCTGGTCAGGTTTATCACATTATATACATAAACATTAGCTTATACGTATGTATAGTTTCTATATAACTATAAAATTAGTTCTGGAGAAGTGTTTTGTAACTCTGAACATGCTATATAAGAGCATACATGCAAGGGTCGCCTGGATAGCTCAATTAAGCGTCTACCTTTGGCTCACGTCATGATCTCGGAGTCCTGGGATCAAGCCCCACGTTGGGCTCACTGCTCAGCGGGGAGTCTGCTTCTCCCTCTCCCTCTGCCCCCTGACTTGTGATCTCTATCGCTCTCTCTCTCTCAAATAAATAAATAAAATCTTTTTAAAAACAGCATACGTGCAAGAATACATACATACGATACATGTTTTCTTCACATAGCATTTCTATCTCCATAGAGCTTATCCATACAGATCATCTGCTTGGGAACAGATAAGAGATAGTGACAGACCCTGTGTCTGCATCATCGCAGCATCCTTTATGTCACCTGAAACTACTTCTATCTAAGAGAGACATCTAGATGCTTCACTGCCAGACATTCATTTAGGATTTTTTTTTTTTGCTCAGATGCATAAAATATTTGAACGATGATGTAAAAAACATACAAAGTAGGCATAAAATCATGCCATAAATATCACAGAATGAAGTGGGGTCTCTGAAGTCACATAAGGTACCATCTGCATAATGCATTAATTTACCACCATAACTATGGTCTCCAGTTCTCTGTTGCAAATGACCAGGGACAGGGGCCCTGTGTCTCGCCAGCCGGCAGCCCTAAGCATCTGCTGTGTACAAGGCTAACGGAGGACTCCCAAAGGGTTCATGGACGAAGCTAGCAAAGCACTTGTCCTCAGAGAGCGCATGGGCTAGCCTCAGAGAGAAATCTTCGTCAGTCCGGGACAGCACAAGGCAGCAGTGGCGCCTGTCTTCGGAACAGCACCATGTTAGTGCTCTAGTGCTCTCAGAGTTACTGGAGGAAGATACTGATGGCAGTGGTGAAGGGGATCAAGCAAGGCCCCATAGAATAAATGGCATTTTGAGCTTTCAAGGACAGGCTGCATTTAGATATGTGAAGGGTGGTGGAATATTCTAGATGGAAGGAATAGTATATGCCAAAGGGTAATTGCTAACGTCTTTGCTTAGCTGTAAACTGTCTCCCTGAAATATCCCGCACTCATTCCAAGCAGGGTAAGTATAATTCTCTATCTCTGAGCTGGTTCTCACGAAGAGGATGCTATGGACTGAATGTCTGTGTTCTCCCCCCTCCCCCTGCCCCATTCATATGTCAAAATCCTAATCTCAAGGTGATGATATTTTGAGATGGTGCCTTTGGGAGGCCATGAGGCCGTGAGGGGGGAGCCCACTTGAGGGGATGAGTGCCCTTAAATGAAGACACACAAGAGAGCCTGCTCCCTCTCTCTCTGCCATGTGATGCACAGTAGGTCAACTGCCATCTGGGAACCAGGAACCTGCTGGTGCCCTGATCTCAGACTTCAAGCCTCCAGAACTGGGACAAGTAAATGTTTGTTGTGTAAGCCACCCAGGCTACCGTCATTTGTTAGACTAGCCTAACTAAGACATAGGAGAAGCCATCATGTCCCTTTCCTTGGCAGAAACCTACTCATCAGCCAATTTTCAGACTCATCAGCCTCCTGGCTGTTCTCCACAACACACCCTCATGTTTCTGAAGGTCTCCCCCACAATCTGCTTCCATGTGCCCTGACCAACCACCGCTTCTCCTGCTATGGGTCGTTTCTGTGGATGGAAGGAGCTGAGGGCACAGGTTAAATCCCTGTCTCTCAAACCTACTGAAGGTTAACGCAGGCCCTATTACTCGCTTGTTCTGGGATCTGAGACAAGTGATTTAACTCTGCCAATCCTCAGTGTCCTCACTTGCGAAATGAGGATAACAAGTCGCTACTTTCACAGGGCTACCACCGGTTTACTGTGAGGTTTATGTGAGGATTAAAAGGATTCAGGAAATGCCAGACATATAGGAAGGACCTAATAAATGTCAAGCAGTATTAGTAGCACATTCATATGTAATGATTTTAAAAGCGCCAATAAAACTTTCAGACTCTTGATTGCTGTCTCTATCAGGAAATTTTCAAACATCTCCCCCACCCTTTTTTTCTTTTAATAAGTCATAAAAAATTACTGTCTAAATTACCTTCTAAATTAATTTTGCTTAATGGTCACTGACCCTACCTTTGGATTCTGGCTCAGTAAGGAACTCCTTGAAACATCAAAGCTGGAAAACACTATGCTTGCCATTCCCTTGCAGACAGAACATCTCCCTTTTTGGCATGGTGATAGTTTTTGTTATGAAAATTGAGTTGATTGTGGTAAAGTATAGACAAAGAAGGTCACATTTCTTTATGGCTTCTGTAATTGACATGTACTGTTTCTGCTCTCCGAATTCGTCTCACCCCAATTCTGGTCATGGAAAGTTAAAGTTCCCTCTTCTCTCAGTTTTGGCCTTCAATCTTTAGCTGGTGAATCTACCCCAGTTCAGAGATGGAAGGTGTAATGAGGCCTGAGCTGCTCAGAGCACAACACTGCCCTTGCAACAACAGTTGGTTTGAATTTGCCCTTGGACCCAGCCAGAGCCTGTGAAACACGTGATGCGAGTCCAGACTTGCTGCAGTCACTGTGAGCCTCAAGAGGACACCATGAAGAGGACAGAAGTAACCCAGAAACAACCTAATAAAAAGATGGAAGAAGAGAAACCAAATACTAGCAACACTGTCTACTTGAAACTGAACAATTAACGCTTAGAGCTTACAGTTGGAGGACCCGATCACACTACTTTAGGCTTCCAATTGGCTGGGGTTGGATTTTCATCATTTCCTGCTCATAAAGAAGGCAAAACTGATACAAATGAAATCCCTAGTTCAGTGTGTCACTAAAGAAAATCAAGGATACAAAAACCCTACAAAAGGCCAGTTTCCCAGCATCTTCCATTATCAGAAAACCCATGGAAATAAGGAGTTGTAGCTACTGTGGTCAGAGTGAAGATGAGGGGTCAAGAATTGTGTGTGCACACCCCCAGTTTAAAGTATGATAGTAACCTTAGCTATTAGCTAGTTTCTAGCTATTCAAGCATGAGCATGCATTATTTATAGCTCTGTACATCTACATGTCTATGCATCTATCCGTACCACTAGATCCATCACATCTGCCTGAAGATACTGTCACATCAGTTTAGTGTTTTTCATTCTGATAAATGGTAAATCTCCCTCAGAGACCATGTCCTACTCATCTGCAAGGTTCTAGCCCAAAGTTTGACATACGTATCCAATAAATGCAAAAATAAAATGAATTAACATAGGAACATGGAAAAAATAATTCCCTGGATAAATTGTTCCTTGTGCAAATAGAAATCATTGCTTTGGACCAAACAATCTAGCTCAAGAGAAGGAAAGGCAGGGCTACTAATGTTTAGGAAACTGGAGCACTCCATAAGCCAGGCTGCCATTCACACAGATTTACTACGATGGGAACGGCGCCCCCTGGAGTCGTGCGATGGAGCCACCTGAGCAAGGCTTCTAAACTACACACAATAAAACAGATTATCTCTCTTCATGACAAACATGAGGAGATGTGGATTTATTGAAACTTAAATGTGATTTCTCACTAATGTTTCCCTAATGGCGGTAAGACTAACTTCTTCACTTACCAAGTACAGATTTTTCTGCCTTCCCTTCTCAATATTTTATAAGCTATAAAACACACTGGCTTTGAAATTTCAGGATCTGAATCGGAAGATATCCACAAATAATGTCAGTGGTATTTCTGTAACTGTAACACCATATTGACTTTAATAGAGACTTAAGAGTAACACAGACAAAATAAGTATTTCATGTTTTTCTGAATTTCTGAATTCAGAATTTCTGAATTCTAAATTTCTGAATCTTTAAGACTGATATGGCTACATTCATTTGTATTGAGAAAATCAATGTCCTCTGCTCTTTGGTTTTTATTATAATATATCTTTTATATTAAACACTGGGATACATTTATGGATGGTATAGCATAAACATTAATTTATGTAAAAATATTTGGTTGTTTCCATCTGCCAAGCACAGTGCCAGGTAGCTAGCAATGCAAGAATGAAAAGACAAGGTGCTTCTTCTTGTAGAAACAATCTCTGTCAGACATTTGGGATTAAAAAATTGAATCTTCTTTCATGCCTGCATATTCTCATTATATTAGCTTGACTGCTTCTCTACTTCCTTCCCACTTTTTATATACTGTGCTTTATTGTTTTAGAGAATCCCTATTGTTCCCTGGAAGAGGACAGCAGTTAAGTAGTTAAGGACACTGAGCAAGGGGCGCCTGGGTGGCTCAGTGGGTTAAAGCCTCTGCCTTTGGCTCGGGTCATGATCCCAGGGTCCTGGGATCGAGCCCCGCATCGGGCTCTCTGCTCAGCAGGGAGCCTGCTTCCTCCTCTCTCTCTGCCTGCCTCTCTGCCTACTTGTGATCTCTGTCTGTCAAATAAATAAATAAAATCTTTTAAAGAAATTTTAAAAAAAAGGGACACTGAGCAAGATCAAATGTGAGCTACCACTTACCACCAACTGCTAGCAGAGTCACCTCTAACACTCTAAGTTGTATGGACAATGGGTGATCTTATGTCAGTCATAGTGCTGGTGGGAAGATCAATGAAATCAATGTATGAAAGACAGCAAGCACAGTGCCTGTCACATCACAATTTTTCTGTTGTACATGAGGTAAAAGTGTATTCTAAAGATCAAATTTGCTTCTGGTTACCACTTACATCATTGAAGAACTAAAAAAAAATCAAACATATGATTTACTGTATGGTGAAACCTACGATAAGATTTATTGTAGGTTTATTTATTTATTGTATGGTGAAATCTACAATAAGAAAAAACCCTTCCTCTGAATATAGACATTCAACTTAGCAAAATGACACTGGTCTCACTGGATACAGTCAGGGTTTACAGTACAGGGCCAGGAAGAGGATGACCACAAAGCTTTCCAGTTTGAGATGTACATACAGCTCTAGGAAGGTCTGAAGTTGCTTTCCGCACACTCCATCCAAAACAACTACTTGGTATTCATAAGAGGAACTGTACCATCACCACAGATGACCATCTATAATATGGCCTTTAACCCAAGCCCTGTGAAATGCCTTGGCTCTTATCTGGAATAGGGTTCAAAGAACATATTACTATTTCCCTTTTGTGCTTCTAGGACTGAGTTTCTGATTACATTTGCCTGTTAAAGTTTACGTGAACAAAAACTCTCCTGTTTTCACTGGCAGAAGACCTGCTTATTAAATGAATAGAGAAGAGGTCCAATGGACTCCATCACCATGCACAGAAGCTAGAACCATTTTCCAGATTCCATTCTTTTTCTTCTCTTACGAGAGAACATGGAATTGGGGGGGTGGGGTGCCATGAGGCAAGAAGGGAGAGCCCTTAATTTCAGCCTTTCATCTGTTTCCTTATGAGCCCCAAATCACACACTAAAATAGGTAGAAGATAAAATTAACTCTTCCAACCCAGGAGAGGTTGAGAATTTTCTATTTAAGTTTATTTTCTACTATTTCCATTGTTCGCGGACTATCTACCAGTGATACGGAATGGACACTTGAGATTTTCATCAGAATAACTTCTCAAGGAATTACAATTCTCCTCTCTCATTATCAGATCAGTCGTAAAAATCAAAGTGGGCCTGTGGTTTTCTTTTCTGGGAACCACCACAGTTTTATCCAGTTGAGAGTTAAACAAAGGCATTTACTCAAGCAAGATAACTTTCCAATATTAGCTTTCGTGCCTCTGGAGGACCAAATCTGATTTTAAGTGAAGTTCATGTTTCTAAACCATAAGGTCAGTTGCCCCTACCTAAAAACAGATCAGTGGTCAGGAAAAAAAAAAAAAAAAAAAAAAGAAGGAAATTAAAAAAATAAAAGTTATCCATGCTATACTTCTATCCAGAATCAAGACAGCACAGAACCAGAGCCCAGCTTCTTTCTGCAACTGATTTCTGTATCTAGTTGCTTTTCTCTTTACGACTAAAAATCAAAGGAACTACCCTGCTAGGGTCTGAAGGATAGAGAATCATGTCCATGGTCGAATTTGTATGAAACCCCAGAGGAAGCCAAGGACATTGTGCATACCACCTTGCCTCCGGGCGATAGGGAACTCTTCCAGAGGTGGAGAGTGAGACCGGGACCCCGCAGGTGGGGAGCGTGCAGGATCGCCCACCGATCTTTGGAACCCCAATCTGCTAGTGTCTGCACACACTCAACGCAGTAAAATGGTGAAGAAAGGACGAGGAGCTACCATGGCAATGGCAGAGCTCTCACTACCTGGAGGGCTGCAATCATTATCTATACACAAATAACCCTTCATAATCAAATGTTCCCTTTCAGATCAGCCGGTGGTCCGAATTAAGGTTTCTGCGAATTTTGTGAACAAGTAGAAGACACTATCTGGGACAACTGGAGAGAAAATATGGATACAGAATTCAAACATGATCAGACTCCTGTTGCCAGAACAGTTGCTGGAATGATCTGTTTGATGATACTACGGCACTCACTACACTGATTGCCAATGTAATTGTGCCTCCAAGTAGCTAGGGCTTCGGCGGGGGTGGGGTGGGGTGGGGGGGGACCAATTCCTGTGACCTCTTTGGCCAGAGCCCACCAGGTAACATTAGCAATTTCTGTGTCCTTCCTGACTTGGGCAGCTTTTGTGGCTTATTGTCGAAAAGACTGAAGCTTTATAATTGGCTTTATAATGTTTATTATATCCTTTTTATAAAAAGGCTCCATGCTCCCTGAAAAACTTTGAAAACACTCAAAATACACAGAACATATATACTGTCTAACAGTTCCCCATAGTAGTATTAACACTCTCAGATACATATCCATATATACGTGGCCAACATTTTATTTTTTTTTAAAGGTTGTATTTATTTGACAGAGAAAGCAAGAGAGCACAAGCAATGGGTGTGGCAGAGGGAGAGGGAGAAAGAAGCAGGGTCCACACTGAAGGGCTCCATCCCAGGACCCTGGGATCAGGACCTGAGCCAAAGGCAGAGGCTTAACTCAGTGAGTCACCCAGGCGCCCCCGGCGAACATTTTATGTACACATACACACACGTATATGTAGTTTAAGGTAAGACATGTTTAACTTCCATGCCTACATAGTATTTACACATAATTTATGCAGACAAAATACATTTACATGTAAATGCATGGGGTTGTTTTTAGTTCCTGCATTCTTCTGAAGTCTTCTGAACTTACAACTCACCATGGTGAACTTTCTGACACTTTGAATTCTCCTTATTCTTATTGGTACCATCGAATTTCTCCAGAAACCAAATATACTCCCCAAAGGAAAAACATATTTCCCATTACTCAGGCTCACATGCCTCTACATTTTAGGGCCTAAAAATAGCTGTCAACAGAAGTCCAAGTGCCCAGCAGTGCCACGTAGAAGGGAAATGATTATCCCAATATCATAGGTGACAAAACAGGCAATTATGGTTTTGAAAGACACTGCTAACAGACGAACTATTTTTGATAGATGATGGGGCCCAGGGGTACTTTGGATGTAACCAGGAGCTGCCAAGTGTCACAGATGGTATGCAGGGAGAGGTGCAGGGAGAGGAAGGGAAAGATGCAGACAGGAAAGCTCCTAACACCGTCCAGGACTCTCGTGAGGGTCGTGCTGTAGAGAGGATGGAAAGAGGATGCAAAAACTCCTCTAACGCCAGCACGGCCCCTTGGGTCCACGCTACGCCAGGAGCTGCACTGCATAACGAAGGGAGTCAACACTGGAACATGTGTCATAGGTTTACTCGTCTCCGACTAGCCTCTGTAGCAGGACCATGGACCACGTCAGGTGTCCCCACTCAACTAACACAATCTCAAACCCAAAAGTTGCAGAAGCAACAACTAAAAGTAAAGAAGTCGATGCTTCTCAGTGGGAAGCTAGCAGTACCAAACATTAATTGATTTAGTGTGTCGGAGTGAAGCAAGTCTGTTTTCACATCATCAGTTAGCTAGCAACCCTAGGGAAACAAACCAGGCTGGGCTGCCTGGCTTCTCATGCTGGTGTTTTCTGGTTTAATGCGACCACCTTCACACCCTCTTCAAGCCAGCTGCACTCTTCCTAATGCTGGTTGCTCACGGGGGCAAATGCACTGGCAGATGTCCCCCCGCCCCAAACTTTGTTAAGCAGATTCTTATTACAAGTGATCTTAGGAACATCACTCAGACTTTCTGGATCGCCAGTTAAGGGCTATCATTGGACCAAATAAGCTGTTAGGTTCTTCTCAGCTCTAGAATTCCATGTAATTCCAGTTTCCTCAACCACACGAGGATGGAAGTTGGAAATGTGTAGATGTAAGAGTAGCACAGCTCTCTACCTCTAACACCAACCAAAGGATTGCTCGTTCTTCTCCTTCCCAAAGATATCTTAGAGTCCCCTGGAGAGTCGGTGGCCAGTGAAACCTCACAAGTGATGCCATGCCTCCCCAGGCACCTCTACTCCCTCCTCTCCCAGAGCTGTGAGCCTGGTGCTATTGGCGGGGGGCGGGGGGAGAGTGCTCGGTTTCCACTCCGCAGGCATCATAGCAGCACACCAAACACAAACTAACATTGCCTTGTGCTTCCGACATCTCAGGCACTCTAGAACAAAAGAGCCCCCCGTCTCCCCACTATATTTCATTTATAATCCAAGTCTCCTGAAATGCACAGGATGGGCACAAGGCTGCTTACTGCATGCCCCACCCCCGCCCATGAAGGGCCTTTTTAATGACCGAACCTCACGTGTGACTGTGCCCGGAGATGCAGTCTTTCCCCAAATGGCTGCAGCAAGCCCCCTGTGCCAGCTCTCCGCATGCCAGGATGGAAGATACAACATGGCCTCCACCTGCTCCGTGCTATGTTTGTGTTAGGACCCCAAGCTCCCTTTCATTCATACAGCATCAAATAAGAGTTAATACTGACTGAGCATTTACTGTGCATAAAGCCTTAAGTGCTTTAAGTGTGTTAGCTTATTTGATCTTTGTAACAACTGAAGAAGGTAGTATTTCCTTTACGGACGAGGAAACTGAGGTTTACAGAAATCAGTTTGCCCAAAGTTTCTAGTGACTCAAGATGAGATTCGGGCATTTATAATGCTTATGGTATTCTGCATCCTTGGGGATGATTACTGACCCTGTTCTGTGCTGGACGGTAAGCTATAGTTGCTCCCATTATTTTCAACACTGGAAGAAATTAAATACACCTTTATTTTAGAAGTTTTACCTGACACACTTCAAGGGACTGCTATATTTCTCTGTCATATTTTATAAAAATTATTTCTGACTTTCAATCATTAATTTCCATCTCCCCAACTTGAATCCCTCTGATTTAAAGATCTGCTAACAAATATCTGACTGACTGCCTCAAGCCAGGCATCTTGTTAGCCACTGAGAGAGAATCAGAGGCACCAAGTCGATGTCTTTACCTTCAGTGAATATATAATCCACAAAGCAACAGATGCATAAATATTGAGGAAACCATTGGAAAATGAGAAGGAGGCTCAAGCTCCCAGCCTTATCCCCTTACTATCAGAAAGTGATGGCCCCTGGAAGCACAGTCTCTAAGTTCAAATCCTAGCTCAGTTCCAATTGTTCTCTGAGCCTAGTTCCCCAAACTATAAACGACCAGAATACTAACCCGCCCCCCACCCTGCAAGTGTATGGTGAGGATTAAATGAGACAACATACGTAAAGTATACAACATGCTACCTGGCACACAGCCATCATTTCCTAAATCTTTCCCACAATTACCTTGGAGGACTAGAGCGTAAGAGTCTCCAAACTCCTTTCCTTCTCCATCAAAATCATTGTACTTTTAACTCCTCTTCCTTCTGTCTTAGAAGATGAACTGTCATTCCTCACACACTTGCTTATTTAACAAATATTATGTGCCCACTATTAGATTTCTCCTCTCCAAGAAAAACTCTGGCTCTGATTGTGACTCATCTTGACTTCTTAAATCAAGCTTCAAGTTTAAATCCCCTTTTCTCCTTTTGCTTCCAACCTCACGTGTTGAAAAGCTAAATACACCTTTCATCCGGGGCCATGTTACCATCTGAAGCCCACCTTCTCTGTGTCCTCCTCTCCTCCACTGCTCAGAGTACACCCAGGGCCTCTCCCTCTGCTTTCTCCATCCCCCCAGGAAACACACGAGCATCTGTGACCTCAGGGTAGGTGTTATGATCTCTGCTCCTGGGATGGTTGTGTTTGTGCCCCATGAGCGCCCTACCACAGTTCCTCATGGAGTCACCCTTGAGCCTCCAAAATCACTCAAACCAAGGCTCTTTCCTCAGTCCTCATGGTCTTCCTCATTTCAAGGAAGCTAATAGAACAGAACCTGCAGAAATAGTCCCAACCAGCTGCTGAATGTTTCTCACAACTGAAGGGAGGGCTGGCTTGTACATGTTTGTATAACTGAGGACAGACGTAAAAGATGGAAGAGGGACTGTAGCTAAGGTGGGATGAGTAATTTCCAGGGAACTCGTGCAAACTCAGTTAAGGAAATCAAAAAATCAGCAGAGAGCTATGCTGTCAAAGATGAATGCTGCAAAAACATCTTCCATCAGATGCAATTTGCATTCATTGATGAGTTTCTTCAAGGTAATGAACACCCGAGACATCTCTTCCTGAGAGGAAGAGGGAAGAGTGCTGTAAATGCGTTCTTTGTGAGTCTTCTGACCCAGTTTAGTGACTAGTTTAATATTCAAAGGGCAGATGTGTTCTCTTCACTTTGGAGAGTTTGATGCTCAAAGACAATTTAGGTCATTGGCTCTCGTGGCAGCATTTCCCTTGTGAGGAAGCTACATTTAAGCAACCATCTTTTGTATTATTGATAACAAAACTGGGAAGGGCCTGCAAAGTCCAACAAGTTTTCTGGACTGTTTGGAAAAAGCAATTAGATCAAGACTCTGTTCCAGCTTTCCTCTTTAGAGGGATGTATGTGTCCTCTGAACACTAGATCAGTCAAACAAAGAGTTTTAGCACAAATTATTCTATTCAGACACATTTCAATCATCTCTTCTACACCGAAGCAAAATCAGAAATGACATTACAGACATATTAAGTTTTTGAGTCAAAACATGAACATTTTCATCTTGGTAGTGAGTGCAATGTACTCCTTTACCAGTAAAGAAAACAAAGCCTGCCCCTTATTCTCCTGTCTTCCTTCCCATGATGTACAAAGAGCCACCCATCCTAGAATCAACTCACATTGTTTCTATTTTGGTCTATCTCCACTTAAGATTCCTGGGAGACGGGGATGAATTTTTATTCATTGTGTTCTCAGTGCCTAGTTCAGATTCTGTCACACAGATTTCTATAATTATTTGTCAAATATTAGGGGAAAATGTTTTCCCCTAAGAACATTTTATAAGCAATTTCAGATGTAAAATCCAAATTACTGAGCATAGCACATGAAGCCCTTCTCACTCCCTGTCCTAGCTCCGGTCACATTGCCTACATTCCCCTAGAGTCTACACTACCCAGCTACACTGATCAACTTCAAATCACCCAACACGGCATGCCCATTCACACCATGATGCTTTTGCAAATACTCATTTTTCCATCTGACATGTTCATTCCCTCCTTGGCTAATCATCTTTTAAGATTCATATAACCCCAACATAACCCACTTTACAATGTCTTCTCCCTCAGGCAAAATTATTTTGTACATTCTGCTAGCTAGAATATTTTTATGGTATGTTTTATTAGAAAGCATTATAATTCATTGCTTATGTCCATTTTTCCCACTAGTTGGTCAGATTCTAGAATGTATCAATTATGACATTTTCATCTTTGGTACTGCTAATGCCCAGCATGAAGCTTAGAACATGGGAAATGCTCAAAAATATTTATTGAATTAAGTGGATTTCTAGGTCCAAGACCAACACATATACTTTATTTTGCCCCTAATTAACTAGTATATATTTTCCCCCTTACCAATATTTAAATAAAATTCTAGAGGTAGAGTAAAAAAAAAATTTAATTAGTCACAGAAGTCAAATCCTCTTTAAAACAAGAAAGCCAGTAAATACGTACTTATGTAAATAGATAAAAAAAGATAACAGCTTTAATCATTTTAAAATACCTATCCCTTGGGACGCTGGGTGGCTCAGTTGGTTAAGCAGCTGCCTTCAGCTCGGGTCATGATCCCAGCGTCCTGGGATCAAGTCCCACATCGGGCTCCTTGCTCGGCGGGGAGCCTGCTTCTCCCTCTGCCTCTGCCTGCCACTCTGTCTGCCTGTGCTCATTCGCTCTCTCTCACTCTCTCTCTGACAAATAAATAAATAAATAAATCTTTAAAAAAATAAAATACCTATCCCTTAAATCACATGTTAAACTGCACTGTTTGACGTTTTCTCAAACACTCGTACTATTTTTTCCATTGAATCCTGACTGTAACCAAGGTAAATATTCCTATTAAGTTTTATTATAAAATGAGAATTATTAAAAAGAAGAAGTGGAATAGAAATCTTAGAATAAAGTGACAAGTATCTTCTCTCTTATTACTTGAGTATCCTACGAAAAGTGATCTATCCACCTGCTGAAATCAAAGAAGGACTATGTATTTGAGAACTCTGCCAAACAAGATCTGAGATTTCAGGAGCGAGTGGTGAAAAGAAAATTATGAAATACTGACACAGAAATTTTTGCCCCTGTGATCTTTGAAATTAACTAACAAGGGGCACTAAAAATTAAAAAAAAAAAAAAATTAAAAAAAAAAACAACAGCGGCACCTGGGTGGCTCAGTTAAAGCCTCTGTCTTCGGCTCAGGTCATGATCTCAGGGTCCCAGGATCGAGCCCCGCATCGGGCTCTCTGCTCAGCAGGGAGCCTGCTTCCTCCTCTCTCTCTGCCTCCCTCTCTGCCTACTTGTGATCTCTGTCAAATAAATCTTTAAAAAAAACACAAACACAAACAAAACAAACTACCCCATGGCCCAAACACAAAAAGATCTAGCTAACCATGGAGACCTGGGAGCCAGTACATCTTGAAAAGACCACCCTAGGTGGTCTAAGTATAATTAATTAAGGAACTACATGTGAGGTTGGGGAGATAGAACACACCCAGAAAGATAGCCTTTTCTTCTCTTCAGCTCTGTGAAGGCTAGACATACTCACTGTACAAGTGTGTATCGCCACCACCCAGTAGATCTTTTTTTTTTTAAAGATTTTATTTATTTATTTGACAGACAGAGTTCACAAGTAGGCAGAGAGGCAGGCAGAGAGAGGAGGAAGCAGGCTCCCTGCTGAGCAGAGAGCCCGATGCGGGGCTTGATCCCAGGACCCGGGGATCATGACCTGAGCCGAAGGCAGAGGCTTAACCCACTGAGCCACCCAGACGCCCCCATCACCCAGTGTATCTTAGGCATCTGAGAAGTTTGGTGGAGTCAGCAAATTCATCACTCAATTAACAACAGGCTATGACCTCTTTCTGAAATGTGGACACTCTCTACCTAAACCAGGGTCCATGGAGTAACCATAGCTGAGCACAATCAGATCCATTTGGCGACTCTTCAAGGGTGACCATTACCACTAATATGGACACATCCCTAGTGGTACAGCCGACATTTTATAAAATGTCTTCATGTTAACTTCAGCTGGGTTAAAGCCATAGCCTGTCACACCCCGATCTTCCCAAGCCACAAAGCTAACTTGTTTTTGTTTTTTTAAAGATTTTATTTATTTGAGAAAGAGACAAGAGAGAGAGAGCATGACAAGGGGAGGGTCAGAGAGAGAAGAAGACTACCCGCTGAGCAGGAAGACAGATGCGGGACTCGATCCCAGGATTCCAGGATCATGACCTGAGCCGAAGGCAGTCACTTAACCAACTGAGCCACCCAGGCTCCCCAAACTAATCTGTTCTTATTTAAAATTTACAGTAGGAGTGCCAGGGTGGCTCAATTGCCAGGGTGGCTCAAGTCATGGTTCTAGGGTCCTGGGACTGAGCCCCATGTTGGCTCCCTGCTCTCTGTCTCTGCCCCTCCCCCTGTTCATGCTCTCTCTTCTCCCTCAAGTAAAAGAAAAAAAAATCCTTAAAATTTATAGTTATATTTCTAAACAGCAAAAACACATTGAGTGCTTCTCATGTGGCAGGTACTATTCTCAGTTCTTTACATAAAAAAAACAAATAATGTGTATGAATGGGTATAACTCCTTTCTCCCAAATACATTGCAAAGTAATATTACTATCTCATCCCTATCTTATGTAATGTCTCTTTGTCACAAATTCATCTGAAAACTGGACATAATACCTCATTATTAAAGGTTACATGACATAGTATAAATTATGTCTTGGTTTCTAGCCCCGATAGCTGGTTAAAAGTTCATTTTCTTCCCCTTTCAACTTTACCCACTTTTTCTGGTTGTTGTTCTAGTTTTTAAAAAATACTGTTGTATGTGATATTTAGTATCACATTAGCTACTGGAAAAATGAAAATTATAATAAAGATAAAACTATAAACTCATCAGAAGGGCTAAGATTTAAAAATTAAGACAATGCTCGTTTTGGCGAGAATATGCAGCAGCTGAAACTCTCATATGCTACATTAAAAGGAGCACAGAACAGTATGACCATATGCCTCCCCTATAAGCCGGCAATCTCATTCCTACTATATAAATGAGACCCATGAGTGCATATGTTCATAGGAATGTTCATAGCACCTTTATTTGTAGGAGCGCAAAATGCGAAATAAGCCAAATGTCCAGAAACAGGAAAGAGGACAAGTGAGTTAGGCTAGAGTCATACAATGTGCCCTTACACAAAATGAGAGATGAAACGAAATGGATGAATCTCAAAAGCCGTACGCAGGAACAGAAGAACCCAAACACAAGAATACATACTGTCTGGTTCCACTTACTCAGAAGTTCCTAATCAGGCCAGACAGTAACGGAATGATAAAGCCTGACCATGGTTACCTCAGGTCATGGGGGCTATGGAATTAACCGGGAAGGGCACCAGGGAACTTGGGACAGTAATGTAAACTGACATGTTTCGATGTGGATGGTGGTCACGTAAGCGATTTCATTTATAAAAAATGAGCTTAGAAAATTAGAAGCAAAAGTCATTAATTTTACGGTATGTACATTTACCTTGATTTAAGCAACTTTTCTCGATGACGTTCAACAGTTGGTTTGAGTAGTTCACCTGTTAGAAATTTCACAGGATGGGGAAACACACCCACCCCAGAGAAGCCAGTTTGAAGTTTAAGAGTTTTGATTCTAAAGTTCATTTGTTTGTTGTGTGAGAACACCTGCGAACACATGTCCACTCCTTCTCCTCAGTGATACAGCACTATTAACAAGGGCAGAGTAAGCTCCTCATTCCCTTTGCCTAACATTTCAGAGCCGCTGGGAACAAACCAAAGTGTTCCGTACCAGAGCTGCTCTTGACTAGAATTCTCATGAGGACATTCTATCACTCTGGAGGAAGACATTTTAAAATATATATAACAGGGGGCACCTGGGTGGCTCAGTGGGTTAAACATCTCCCTTCTGCTGAGGTCATGATCCCAGGGTCCTGGGATCGAGCCCCACATTGGGCTCTCTGCTCAGCAGGGAGTCTGCTTCTCCCTCTCCCTCTGCCTGCCGCTCTGCCTACTTACGCTCTCTATCTCTCTGTCAAATAAATAAAATCTTAAACAAAATAAAATAAAATATATGTAACAGGAGGTGCCTGGCTGGCTATGTCAGAAGAGCACGCCACTCTCAATCCCGGGTCAGGAGTTCGAGCCTCACATTGGTTGTAGAGAATACTCAAATAAAAACTCAAAAATACATAGAACGTATTCAACAGAACGAAACACTTGTCCATGATGGGGCAGTTTGCAAAGGTGTCTGGATATGGAAAATGAGTTTGCCACGGGCACCAAAAACAAAACAAAAAACAAACGAAAAGCAGGTGCCTGGGTGGCTCAGTGGGTTAAGCCTCTGCCTTCGGCTCAGGTCATGATCTCAGCATTTGGGGATCAAGCCCGGCATCAGGCTCTCTGCTCAGTGGGGACTTGCTTCCCCCTCTCCCTCTGCCTGCTGCTCTGCCTACTTGTGATCTCTCTGTGTCAAATAAATAAAATTAAAAAAACAAATAAAAAAAAAACAAAGGAAAAGCAAAGCAAAGGTCCCTCCTACAGTGTAACTCTCTTAAGAAAGCATCCCGTGGCTGCTGAACCATTCTGCATTTAATGACTAACTCATCTGGGCTCGCCTCCGCATTTGCACAGCTGGGGACAGTGGTGCTCTGGGCAGAATTCTCCGAGGTAGTGGGTGAGGAGGTGGCGGCACTGCATTTCAACTTGAGCAGCCTCAACTGTGCAGACTGTTGAGTACGAGCTGTACATCAGAGCAACGTACCCATACCCCACACCCACCACCCCAAGGAGCCCCACTTCTTGTCCCGGCATTCCCTTCACACTTCGTGCTTCAGCTTCCCTCCACATGCTAGACTCCCTAGGATGCCTCCTTGCCTTTGTATACGCCACTCTGCTTCTCTGGAATATTCTATCCCAAATTCCCTTAGGGAGCCCTTCAATGCTTGCTCTAGTAACTCCCCAGCTCTGTTTGGTGCCCCTCATCTAGGCTCATCACTATGAAAACACCTATCAAGCCATAGGGTCATCTCCAATTTGCTTGTCTGTCTCCCTAACTCCATTATTAGCTCCTTTTGATCGGGGTCTAGTATTTTTTCATCCTTGAATTTCTAATACCTTTGGTAGTTTGACACAAAGCAATAGATGATTGTAGAATAAATGTGGTAAGCACGAATAAATGAGGGAGAAAAACTAATTTTGCACTCGTTTTGATATGTGAATTGCTGTAGACCTAAAAACAAAATGCTCATTTTGACAGCATTCAATATGAGTCAATTTTCCACCTCACAAATGTCCACAGAAACAGGAATACTCTGATTAAAACGTTAATCCCTTTACACTGAATTCCTTTAAGTGTTGTTAATTAAAAAAAAAAAAAATCCTAAAACTGTTCTCATATTCAGTTTACCATCCTATTCCTACTTCTTTTTTCTTTTAATATTTTATTTATTTATTTGATAGACAGAGATCTCAAGTAGGGGGACAGGCAGGCAGAGAGAGAGAGAGGAGGAAGCAGGCTCCCCACTGAGCAGAGAGCCCAATGTGGGGCTCGATCCCAAGACCCTGGGATCACAATCCGAGCCGAAGGCAGAGGCTTTATCCCACTGAGCCACCCAGGCGCCCCTCCTATTGCTACTCCTAAACCACATTATTCTGCTTTCTTTTCTCAGGGCTATAGATTTGGGATGCTGCCATTTTACGAAGCCAGAAGAGTTGACAAACCCCATTAAAAGTTCCACACAACCTTTTAGCAGGCATGGAACCATAAACAAGGGAGAACTCCAGGGAATTTGAGGGGACATGGGAGCCTATCACACCGTCTTGCAGTAGAACTCTAAAAGCATTTCTTCTGGACTTCATCGTACTCCTCCAATGGAGGAGAGCTTCCTATGTTTCTAAGTTCATTAAAGGCTCCTCCTCAGAAACACTGTTTATGGCCCTCCAGAATCAGGTTCTAGAGCTGGGAGGCCCTCTCCTGCTGTTACGTATTCGGAAAGGCACAGACTCATTGGTTAGTTTCACCTGCAGAGCGAAATCTTATTTTGAGATGAACTGTGGTTTCAGGTCTGGGTGGCTTCCAGAATCATTAAGCTACTATGTATCTAGGGGGATCCCCGCTAATTGAATTAGTTAAGCCTTGTGCTTACATCCATGCTAAAGAGAATCTGTTTTGGCCCACATCACCTGCTGGAAGAATGCATCTAGGTGGCCATATATGGTGATTCAATTCCCCTACCGATAGCTACATAGGCAAGGGTGGGTATCTGTCCAAACCCTGGTCAGTGAGATTCCACAGGAGAGGGAGAGAGACAAACTGGCGAGACGTAACAACTGTAGGATCACGTTAGTACAGAACACTGTGGCAAGTGTTAGTAAAATACGGAGTAATAGAGAAAGCTGGTCTACAAAGAAAAACCGGAGCATAGAGTAGATGGGCAAGAGGAAGTGGAAATGAGACTCCACGGTACCTAAGAAAACTCAGTGGTCTAGTTGGGCCTCAGATGAAGAGAGCAGCAGAGGGGAGATCTAAGATGCAGAGGAGTGCAAATGATGGAATTCTGAATGTGGGATCAGAAAAGCCCGCTAGTATGCGGCCTAACCTACCTGGGCCATATATATATATACATATATATACACACACACACACATATATATGTATGTATATTTTTTCAGCTAAAAAGGAGAGTAATTGTTTACTTGCTTTGCAGGGTGGCTAAGTTCAGTTCCTTTGATATAAAGCAAGGTACTCTGCAAATTGAAAAGAACTTTACAATTGTTACATTTTAAAACCATTTCACTTTCCGTCTCTGTGCATTTCAATAGAGTTCATGAAAAATGCCATCTTTTGTAGCACTGGAACATTCCTTTTTCTCAGAGCATTAGAAAACAAGGACCCCTACAAACATTTGCTAAATATGAGCTACATCATGAGATATCAAGCCCACCACACACCACTCCCTGATAAGCATTACATTATTATAATTAATGAACCATTTACTCACAGCTCTTTTAGATATTAAGGTAATTTAAAAATAACTAAGGACATACAATGACTTTCTCCCATTCCTACTCAATCCCAGAATGTTAGAGCTGTAAAGGACCTTAAAAATCATCTCAGAGTTGGCAAACTATAGCCCACAGCCCAAGTACAACCCGCCCTCTCTATCTACAGTCAGTGAGCTAGGACTAGTTTTACATTTAAAAACAGTTGAAAACAATGAAAATAATATTTTATGGCCTGTCACAATTATAGGAAATTCAAATGTTAGTCTGTCTTAGTCTCCTCAAGCTGCTGTAATAAAGTAACAGAGCGGGTGGCTTATAAAAAACAGAAATGCATTGCTCACAGTTCTAGAAGCAAAAGTTCAAGATCAGGGTGCCAGCATGGTCAGGTGAGGGCCCTCTTTTAGGTCAGAGACTTCTTGTGTCCTCACATGATGGAAGAGGCTAGGAAGCCTCTTTTACAAGTCACGAATCCCATTCATAAAGGCCACCTTCAAGACTTAAGTACTTCCCAAAGTCCTCACCTACTCATATCATCACCTTTGAAGATCAGGATTTCAACGTGTGAATTTTCACCATATGAACATTCAGACCATTGCACGGTATTCCCAGTAAGTTGTAGTGGAACATACTACACTCATTTATGCACTGGGTATGGCTGCTTTCTCAGGCTACAGGGGCAGAGTTGAATAACTATGACAGAAACTCTATGACCTACAAAGCTATTTACAATGTGGCCTTTTATAGAAAAAGTTTGCCAACCATGATCTAATCTAATCTCGTCATTTTATAGATGAGGAAACTAAAGCCCTGAAAGATAAAATACTTATTCTCGGTAACTCAGCTAGCATATTATTTAAATGCAGGATCAAGGCTAAAATCTAGTTCCTCTGTCCACTTTTGATCATGCTGAATTTAATAACTGAAAAATTAGCTGTCATTATACTTTTCTTTCTTTATGGCATTAGTTTTATTTGAACATAGTTGACACACCAGGTTTTATTAGTTTTAGGTACATAACATAGCTATATATTATGCTACTCATCTTTAAATTATACAGGTTCCTTGTGCTAATTATTGGATTTATCTTAAAATCTTCGATTGCTCATATGAACTAACTCCATACAAAAAATTCACCTTGAAGTAAAATGCTTTTGTGTGTTCATGGAAATGGATTTTCTATCTTATTATTCTTAAATAGTTCTAAGTAGAAGTTATTATAGAACAAAATGATGATAAAAATTAAATATTTCACTTGATACATCAATCAAATAAAATATGCTCTGCTTTTAAATTACAAAGCAATAATGTATGGAACATTTAAACACTTTCAGACAAATTGGACCTACTGAATTTTCTTACAAGAGATGATTGACAATAAGATTGAGAAAATAGTTCCTTGGTCTTTCTATGTTTAGTGAATAGAACTCGACCAGTTAATTTCCCAAATGTAAGCTGAATTTCAGTCTTTTGTAAAATAAAAAAGGAGTGTGTCTGAAGCTAAGCATCCCCGTCTCATCACTGGAAGGTCTCTATTGGGTAGCTGGTGAAATCAATTACCTACCCAGCTCTTAAAATATTCATCTTCAAGAGGTAATGTTTACAGTGTTGGTTCTCAACTGGGGGTGATTTTTATCCCCCGATGGATATTTGGCAATGTATGGAGACATTTTTGGTTGTCACAATGGGATGTGGGAGGAAGGTACTCCTGGAATCTAGTCAATAAATCCAGACATATTGCTAAATATCCTACAATGCACAGGACAGAGAGCCTCATAATGAAGACTTATTCAGGGCAAAATGTCAGTAGTGTCATCATTGGGGAACCCTGTTTTAAAAGGAAATCACTAGGTTGGCCCAAAGCACTCAACAATTACAACTTAAATTTCCAGAGCTCAGATGTCAAGGCATTATTCACTCCTGAACTAGCACTGTAGACCAAATATGTTCTATAGATGCCTATATAATAGTTCATTCTTTTAAATATTTTTATTCATTTCTTTATCCCAGCAAATAGATGGGTAAGCATGGAGATGATGCAAAAAAAAAAAAAAAAAATTACTTACCTTCTTTCCAGCTACTCCTTTTATTGACCTTAACCAACCAGTACTAGGATAATTTTTCTAATGATTCTAGTATCTTTCCTAAAAAATTTATTTTGACTTTGATCTATTTTTTCCCAGTAGGAACCTGATAAACTAAGACTTCTATTTGACTTGTATCCATAACAGCTGATACAGTAAAAATAACCTAATGCTAACAGAAAATCAAATTCTAAGTCACATTTACCTTTAAATGGAAATGTCAAGATACTTCAATAGGATTATATCTTACAGTTATCTCTAGACACTTGCAAGAGGCACATTTAAAGAAAGCAAGGGACATCTAGGTGGCTCAGTCAATTAAGTATCTGACCCTTGATTTTGGCTCAAGTCATGATCTGAGGGTCATGAGACAGAGCCCTGCGTAGGGCTCTGTGCTGTGAGTGGAGCCTGCTTAAGATTCTCTCCCTTTGAAACCCTCCTACACTGTTGGTGGGAATGCAAGCTGGTGCAACCACTCTGGAAAACAGCATGGAGGTTCCTCAAAAAGTTGAAAATAGAGCTACCTTATGGCCCAGCAATTGCACTACTTGGTATTTACCCTAAACATACAAACGTAGTGATCCAAAGGGGCACGTGCACCCTAATGTTTATAGCAGCAATGTCCACAATAGCCAAACTATGGAAGGAACCTAGATGTCCATCAACAGATGAATGCATAAAGAAGATGTGGTACATATATACAATGGAACACTATGCAGCCATCAAAAGAAATGAAATCTTGCCATTTGCGACAACATGGATGGAACTAGAGGGTATTATGCTTAGCGAAATAAGTCAATCAGAGAAAGACAACTATCATATGATCTCCCTGATATGAGGAAGTGGAGATGCAATGGGGGGGGGGGTTGGGGGGTAGGAAAAGAAAAAATGAAACAAGATGGGATCAGGAGGGAGAAAAACCATAAGAGACTCTTAATCTCACAAAACAAACTGAGGGTTGCTGAGGGGAGGGGGGTCAGGAGAGGGTGGCTGGGTTATGGACACTGGGGAGGGTATGTGCTATGGTGAGTGCTGTGAAGTGTGTAAACCTGGCGATTCACAGACCTGTACCCCTGGGGCTAATAATACATTATATGTTTATAAAAAAATTTAAAAATTTAATTAAAAAAAATTCTCTCCCTTTGTCCCTACCCCCTCGATCACACTCTCTCATGCTCTTGCTCTCTCTCTCTCAAAAAAAATTTAAAAAAATGAAGAATGGCCCAGCAAGACAACTATGTAGAACAGCACTGCCTCTAATTCACAGGGTAACCCATCCACTAACATTATTAAAGGTAACATGTTAAAGTCTCTTAGATCACTAAATTAAGGAATGACCTTTCTTTTACATAATCGATAGATGAGGTAATTACAATCTCTCACTTTCTCTTTCAGCAAGTATTTTCAAAGCAGGTATCTGATGCTATTTAAAGTTTCTTTCTTGAGTATGTAATTCTACTCTGCATCACTTTTACTGAGTATTAATTATTGGTTCAATTCCTTAACTAATCATCCAATTTGGGGAACATACAAAGTATATCAACTCAAGCTCACCGTTTTCTTTAATTAGACAAAAATGCCAAGATCCTGTAATAGCATTTGGTTCTTTTGCGTAATAACTTCAGAGAACTGCACCAAGAGCATAGTTATCTACTTGGACATTTCCCTGGTCAACTGTAATTCACCTAGCACTCAAAATATTCTCAGTTCTTTGCCAAATGCACACACCAAATTGTCTAAAATATGAATCCCATGGGATGAAAGAGTTAATATTACAACATACTGAAAGCAAGATAGAAATACCCACTGATTTTTAAGGACATGCATACAAGTGGAGCCTAATCTGGTTTTTGGGATTCAGGGAAATTTTTCCTAAATTCATCGAGCTCACCTGAGTTCTGTCTTAAAATATGGACAGGAGTTGGGTAGGAGGCATGACTCAGACTTCCCAGGTAGTAGAAATAGCATGTGCAAAAAAGCCCAGCTAGAAGGAATGTCGAGGTTTGAGGAAGGAAAGACAAAATATAAAGGCCAAGAAGTAGGCAAAGGACTGGTCACTGAGGATGCTTCATACCACATCAAGGATGTTAGATTTTAGTCTACACGAGAAAGGGAACCACTGAAGAATGTCAAATATGGCAGCATCCTACTCTTACTTGCATTTCAAGTGGACCACTCTGGTGACTGTGGGAAGGATCAATTTGAAGTAGACAACTACAGTATTTTGGATCCAAGAATAAGAGACTAATCTTGGGAGCTACGAATAGACAGAAGGAGTAGAGCAGAGACATATTTATGAGGAAACCTGGCAGAACTAATTGGCTGGTAATGGAAGGGATGACAGCCAACAAAGGAAAAGGCACAAACCCAGGTTTTGCAGTTCAGACAACCTGGGGAAAGGGTGACAGTAAATGGGAGACAGAAGGAGAAGCAGCAGATGTGAAGGAGTCATAATTAATTCAGCAATGGCTGAATGATTAGAGCAAATGTTAGACTTAGTGCTTTCTTTGCTGTAGCTGGAACTATGTAAGTATGTCGTTTCTTCACGTAAACAGAGGTTGATATGCCATGTTTTATTTTTTTTAAAAAGATTTCTTTTAGAGAGAGAGCAAGAGAGAGCAGGTGGTGGGGGGGGTGCCAAGGAAGAGAGAGAGAATCCTCAAGCAGACTGACTGCCCACTGAGTGCAGAGTCCAAAGCAGGGCTTGATCCCACAACTGTGAAATCACGACCTGAGCAGAAATCAAGAGTCAGACACTTAACCCACTGAGCCACCCAGGCGCCCCTCCCCATGTTTTCTTTTAATACAGGATACCATGTACCTACTGTACATTTCTAACACCCAAACTAGCTCCCTCTGTGATCCCTTAAGAAACAATTATGAAACGCATCCAATGCTCTATGAGCGTGGGGACTTTTAAGATATGGAAACATGATGGGCCTATATACACTTAGAGAGACTGTGTGCTCAATTTCTAACAATGAATATTAGGTACTGAGGTGTGGTCCTGCCAGAGGCATGATTTTAATGAGTCCATGTTTCTTTACTTAAGTGTCACACTTCAGAAGACATAGTCTTGAAATATTACAATGCATAAGGTTCCTCTATTGCTTGTTAAAATGCGGATGCTCAAGGTCCTCCCAGGGGTTTATCTTAGTCGGTCTGGGTGGAATCCCAAGAAGTGGATTCTGTAACCGGGAGTCTTGGACCACACTTGGAGAAATGCTTCAAGGGTTCATTTGGTGGATGCATCTTCTTCCAAGGCAATTTAACACAGAAGGTGTTGCTGTTAACAGATTTATAAATAGAATCAGTCCTTCCTTCCTTCCCACCTATTTATCCATCCATCCACTCTCGAAAAATCTTTAATTATTCAGGGGAGAAGAAATAAAAATTATCAATTCTATCCCGAATCTGCAATTCCTATGCATGTGCCTCTGAAAATGGAGGTAGAGAGCAGCCCCTGGTTGGTGCATTTCCAAATGTTTTTAAAAATAAATTATGCGAGATAAACAGAAAAATTCAATATCCCTCTCCTAGAGATTTTGTTATGTCTGCCCCCACCCATCACAGCAGTTACATTATTGTATCTGTCTCATATGCTTGAGGGCCAAGAAAAATTTGTTCAGCTCAGTTTTCCTTATTTAATAATTAATATTGGGAATTATTTTAAGAAAAATTTCAAGTACAAAATTAATTTTAACTTTGAATGTGTTTTTCCAAATGAAAGCGCCGAATGTTCTCTTCCTCCCCTCCGGGTTCCAGTCCAGAACCTCCTCTTTCCTTGGATTTTGAAGGCTGTAGGGTAGAGTGGGCGGGGGGAGTGGGGAGCAACTCTACTGCTGTAGGCATTGGCCATGATGGCTGCTTTGGCCTTGGCCGCCAAGTGAACAGGCCACGACTCACTTGGTACAACCCCATTCCACTGAAATCAAAGGAACATGCGCTTGAATGGTCTCTGCAATCCCAAGGGCACCCGTGAAGGATAAAGGGGGACTAGACAAGACACTGCAGAATTTTTACCATACACACCATCTCTGAGAGCTCTGGTTCACAAAGCTCCGGGTGAATTCCACAGAACAGAAACATCTGAAATCTGATGCCACGTGACTGAAAACAACTTGAGACAATAACGGAGAAATACACAAATAAACGAAACCGAGAAAGAGGGACAACCATTCCTCCAGACTGGTTTGTCAGCTACCCATGAAAACAGGGCAGCTGAACTCAGTTTGCTTCTTTATCTATACATGGCCGCTCATGATTAAATTCTGAAAACCTAGGAACTGTTTACTTAAAACGTTGACTATCACAAAATCTGTTCTGCCCAGATGCCAGCACAGGAAAGGGCATTTAATCTAGTTTCCCTCCAGCTCAGCTGAATCTGTGTTGGCTTTTCTCCTTGTGTGGTCCTTCTAAGAGCTTGTTCGCATCAGAATCACTGAAGAGCTTGTTAAAATGCAAATTCCCAGGCCCACCACCTACCTACTGAATTAGCACGGGGTGGGGGGGGGGGGCTGGACTTGGGTGTTTGCTCCCCAGCTCTCCAAGGGATTCCCAAGCATCCGCAGATTCCACACACTTTACATTGTGTCTTTACTCTTCAATAAACATTTACTGACTGCTTTTTTTTTCTTTGTCAGCCAGAGCTGTCAAAACTCGTTTCCGGGTCAGTAATAGAGAGGGAGAAAGGATAAGATCCAGCCATCTGCAGAGGAGCTGGGAGCCAGCTGGGGTCACACCAACCAGAGGAGGGAAAATCCACTTGGAGAGGCAGCGCTCTCTTGAGCTACCGGAAGTCCGGTCTACAAGCAAGGCAGAGCCCTCACCCTGGAGACAGATCTTGCCCCGGATTCCTGGGACTCCACAAGTCATCCCGGAGCCAGGTGGCCCTGGACTCAGACTCCCAGCCACATCCTCCCTCTTTCCCCAGCGACCACAACTTTCAGCCTTTTTTCCATAGGAGACGGCCCCAGAAGACAGAGCTCTCCAGAGAGACAGGAGGGTTTCTTGTTGCCTCAGGAATTTCCATCAGGCCGCCAGAGGAACATTTCACAAAAAAGGCAAGTCACATGGCGAGTGCTCGGCAGCCTGAATCAAGCCACCATCTGAAACACACCAGACAGATTCTCTCTCTCCCTCTCTCCTAGGTTTCAGCTGGAGACCATTTTTTTTTCTTTTTTCTCTTCTTTCTCTCATTTTATTAAAGGGAATATGAGGCTGGCTTGCTGAGATGAAAAGCTGGAAGTTTCTTTATTAGTAGCCCTTAACATTTTCCCTGACAACCCACTGTGTTGGCCTAAGAGCAATTGATTCTTCAAGTGTCTCATCTTGAAGGCACTTAGTGAAACGGGCCCCTCCGACACTCCCTGGCCTTGCTCGCCACGGCTCACCGACATGTCTAGATAGAACAGGTGTGTGTTTTCTGTCCTGTGCTCACTAGCAGGTGGTCAGGAGTGCCTCGTCCTGGCTAAGCAAAAATAGTCTGGTTTACTGAGATTCCTCTATGTGCCATGTAAAAATTCAGGATTTCAGATGTGAAAAGGAGACCTTGGAAGTGTTCAATTTAAAACACACACTGAAATGAATCCCAATCTAGGGGCACCTGGGTGGCTCAGTGGGTTAAAGCCTCTGCCTTCGGCTCAGGTCATGATCCCAGGGTCCTGGGATCGAGCCCCGCATGGAGCCCTCAGCTCAGGAGGGAGTCAGCTTCCTCCTCTCTCTCTGCCTGCCTCTCTGCCTACTTGTGATCTCTGTCTGTCATATAAATAAATAAATAAAATCTTAAAAAAGAAATTAAAAAAAAAGAAATGAATCTCAATCTAATTGTTTCCTACAAGTTCGAGACCATCAAAGGGAAGTTAATTTCCAGAATGCTTGGCATCAACTACAGAAGACAGACTCAATTCATCTTGTTGTAAGGATCTCACTATGCTTCAGGGACAGCATGATAGACACTGGTTACTATTACAAGGAATTATAGATATAGAAAACCTCAGTAATCGAGCAGAATTTACGTTCATCTAGTAGTCTACCTTGATCACTACTCTCAATTATTTCCTTTTTGTGACCCAGTTCCCTTTCATTAATCCTTTGGCTAATACTATGAAAGAAAGGAGGAGAGAGAGAAATGTGAGCCTTTTGACTGGATTCCAAAAAATTAGTTTACTATGCATACAATCTAAAAAAAATATTAGAAGAGATATTCCTGATTATATATTATTCACTCTAAAGAGTTCTGTGATCAAGTATTCACTGGGGCTCATACTCCTCAATGACATGGGGTTATTTCTTTTCTCAGTCCCACTAGAAGAACTGACATCCCCTTTCTAATTCCGCAAAGAGGAATCACAAAATGAGAGGGTCTGTCCTTCCTTCTCAAGACTTTTCTTCTCAGACAGGGGGACCTCTAACCAACGAGGCACAAATATCAAAACTCAGAACTTGGCCTCAATTTCTCCCTTCGCCACAATTAATCAGGTGTTAAGCCCTGTTTATGTTACCTCCATTCCTACTGCCTTAGCCCACATCCTCATCAATTGTCTGGGTCTCCAATTTGACCTCTAAGCTTTCGATCCTACCATCTTCTACCCATTCCCAACAGTACAGCCAGAACAATCTATTTAATACCTCAATCCGGAAGTCTGCTACCGTCCCTTTGATGGTACTCCATATTTTTCAGGATAATTGTCAAACTGCTTAGCAGCTAAGGCCCTCTATGATTTCAAAAGCTGCTGAATGTTCTAGTCCTCTTCTATCTGAATATCCAATCCAGTTGAACTAAGAGAGTATGTCCTTTCCTACCCACAGAAGATGGTCACCTTTATCACGTGGAATTTTAGCACTGGATCCAAGTCAAGACCTAACCTTTCATTTTAAAGGAGAGGGCACCAAGTTACAGAGAGGTTAAGTAACTTACCCAAGGTCACACAGGTGGTTAGGAACAAAACACAATTAGGATCCAGTGTTTAGGTCTAACCCTCCAGAATATAATTTCTTTAATCTATTTTGACATTGCTCCAAGTATGAAAGCAGATTCCTTCTCAGTATAAAACTCTAAACATCCTAAAATGATAGGTCTTGGTCTTGGTCTTGATGGACAAACTGACTTAAATGTTTGTATCTAACATCTGTTCAAAGTATAGAGCTTCCCTTTACCCTAGTGCAATCCATTTTCAGAAGCCTTCTCTTCAATAAGTCCACTGAGACGTCAATACAAACAAAGCTCTCTGCCCTAAAATTAATCTTCGAATTCATCATTAAGTCGCCAAAATAAAAATCTCCCAAATAAAACAAAAGCAGAGGCAGACCTAATAATGAGTATGAAATATGCTAAGAACTTTCTGACACTGAAATTAACTTGACTTCTTGTGATTAGCAAGATGACATCTTAAAACACAAGAATGAAGCAAAGGACAACTGAAGAGAAACAGTCTGGACAGGGTCCCATTTGAAATGTATCCGTTTGAAAACAGCCTCTGTCTTTTGGCTATCATCACCACGAGCCTGTCCAAAAATTCATTTTCAAATGTTATTTCCAAGTGCAATCTCAAATTCAAAATGTGAGTTGGTTGGCATGTTCAAAATTTGCTCTGAGATGGACAAAGCAACAAATGAGATGTTTTCAGAAGGAATAATAAGTATATTCCAACATTCATTCATTGAGTTTAATTCATGCTTCAGATGCAACCTTCCCCTTCTAATTCCTTTGTATCCTGTTTCTATTAGGAAATAGGAAATAGAGAAAATAGGATTATAAAGCCATTTCTAAATATTAACATGGTACTGAAGTCAGTTAGCAAAGGAACATATACATTCTCAAGGAGAGGGCGGGGAGGGAAGGTGGCTTGAGCCCAGTCTATGAGAAATGCTGAGTGATCAGAGGTTAGCTAAATCTGACCATACCGTCACATCCTCTGCTGTGTTACTGACAACAAGTCAGAGCACTGGAAAAAAAACATATTACATCAGAAAAATGCTTGGAAGGGACCAAAAATTACCTGTTGAATAGGAGAATTGGGTTTGTTAGCTTATGATTTCACAGACTCTGGGATGCCCAGAGAACGCATCCACTAAATTACCATGGTGGCAATAGTGTGGGGGAGGGAGAATAGGAGACTGGGAAGGGAGGGAGGGAAATGGGAAAGAACTGTTAAGAATCACAGTTACTAAATATTTAATTTATAAACTAAACCAGGAAGAACACAGACCAAAAGATGCAAAGGATTACTCAGGAACTTCTAATTTATATATAAATTGAAATTTGAAAGCAGGGCAAGAATACAGAGGGACTAGCAAAGCAGATAAAACAGCAGCAATCCAAAGGGGGACAAAATTATACGAAATCCATATCCAGAACGTTGGTGATGTAAAACTGAATAAACCAAAGTAGCTTTCCTTTCTTTTTAAGTATTGCTGGAAGAATCTGGTGTCACTTTATTTTTTTATTTTTTTTATTTATTTTTTAAAAAAATTTTATTTATTTATTTGACAGACGGAGATCACAGAGAAACAGGCAGAGAGAGAGGGGGAAGCAGGCTCCCTGCTGAGCAGAGCCCGATGCGGGGCTCGATCCCAGGACCCTGAGATCATGACCTGAGCCAAAGGCAGAGGCTTTAACTCAAACTCTTTTTTTAAAGAGTTTGATATATGTTCACTATCTGAAGTTTCCTAGGATAGGTATGATCTTTCAAAAATACAGATGTCATTTGGAAAGGAACTTCTCTAGTAATACACATCCTGTCTTTCTTGTATTGAGAGACTTGGAAGGACACTCATCAGTACACTTTATTAGATGAATTGTTATAAAGTATCACGTTAAAAAAGCATGGTAGGAGCCAACTGTACACCAATCACGGTATTGGTATAACATTGACAATGCCTGCTGGTAGAGAGCTTCAACAGTGGTTTCCATTAAAAAAGACAACAGCTGTTCTCAAAATAAGTAATCTACCTCAAATACATACTTCTCTGCTGGTTTTGTGACTATGAAATGACAAAGTTTTCCATTAAAAAAAAACTACAGTATTAATGAATAATATATTGAGAGTGCTATTTTGCACATGCCTGTTAAGAAGGTCATTATGTAAGTTAAAAGCATTATTTGGGGGGTAGGGCCAATGAATGACTTCAAGTGAAAAATGTTTCTCATTGCACATGGGACTGCTAGAGTCAATTTTCTCAGGCCTTGTTGGATTTGCCAAGATATCCTTTGCTCCAGACCCTTGATTCAATAGTGATTCTGGAGGAAAAATTACATTCATTTGTTTCCTTCCCTGGCCTCATTCTCTCTCGTGCCCTATCACACATGTTGTTCCTATACAGCAAAAACACTTACATCCAAGGACGCTTCTCTCCCACTCCTTATTCCCGAATTGGCTTTTCCTCCTCAATACTCTCTTAGGGAAGCAAACCATCGCCATGACAACATTATGATGGGGGTTTGAACAGGACATGGGGCAGCCTTTGTCAAAGTTAACATGGGGTTTTTGCTGAACAGGATAAGGAAAACTCAGTGGGTAATGCTCTCTTGTGAGCCACTTAGCTGCACAGAACTAACTGTCCATATCTAACTTGACCCAACCAAACCACAGCATTAACAAAGAAAAAAGAAAGAAAGAAAAAAAAAGGAAAAAGAAAAAAAATGCTGCAAGTGTCATTTATTTAGGACTAATTCCTTAATCCTCCATTGTGGTCAATTAGGCTCAATATCCAGTGGTCATTAAATCACGGTATCATATTACTATGGAAAAGAGAATAAGGAACTTTGCCTTTTTAACTTCACGTGGATGTGGGACTTCCAGAGATACATACTTTTCCCAAATAAGTGTTAGTACATTCTCTCTTCTAGGGAAAAATACTTGTTTTCTGCACCTTTTAAATTTCATGTGATTTTTTCTTCCCTATATGGCAGATGATGAAGGTGAATTATTATGCAGTTGTGGGGACTTTTCCCGGATCTTTAATGTAGTGGCCTCCAGTACTGCTAATACAAGGTGACAATTCTGAGCCCAGGTGTAGTCCCATTCTTTTGTGTAACTCAGAGCAGGAGCTCAAGGATTACGTTCCACATATATTTAACAACACTTTCCCACTACGGACTTCACGTAGGAGACTAAAATTATCACACCTTTCTAAAAACAAGGACACCCGAAGAAGTCACCATCTGATGAGATTCATTCTTTGTCTTTACCTGAGCGACCACCTAAGGACAAGGGGCTTTTAAAATAGTGAGGAGAATCCTTTGTTCTCTCAGGTTCCATTTAAAGGGAAAGTGGGTCGAAGGGCTTCCCCAGGGAGGGGGTGGGAAAAAAACCACAACGAAGAGCCAAACACCCAGGAGTGAGAGATTTCACTCCCTCTATGGTTCCCACCCTCCCGAAGAAGTTAATTAATTCTATTTCAGGGATGTTTAGGGCAGGGGGCTGAAGGGGGAGAGCACTCAGGCAGCCCATTCTCTGCCATCATACTCTCATCTCAAATGTGGCTCAGACCATCTCTCCTCCCTGACACCATGGGGTGGGGGTGGGTGACGGACCTCTGAGAGCCTCTCTCCAGCCTTGGGCAATGGAGCCAATACCATAAGCATCTGTGCTCCCCGAAAGGTGTGTCCCAGCCCAAGTGTGAAGTTGGGTATTTAGACCTGAAAAGCACAATTAGAGCCATTCAAAGCAGCAAGTTACAGTACCTTCAGAAGTCTGACAGATGGGAGAAAGGCTGCGTGGCACAGCTTCCGGATGGTCCAGTTTAGGGGACGAGGAGCATCAGTCTGATTCATGACCCCTTCCAAATTCCACCGGGAGAACCAAAAACTGCAACCCTGAGCAACGCCTAGAAAACAAACGGTCCCCCACGGCCTTGGCATCCCATGGTCATCTCCACACCTGCAAATTCCATCAGGGCAGAGGCTTGCTGGAACTTGGGAGACTAGTCAAGTGGCGTTGCCTGAGCCACGGAACCTTCTTAAGAAAGCCACCTCCCCTCTCCCTGCAGCCGTGCTCATGCATACCAAATGTGGCTGAATGGAGGCACACTGCCTGCTGCTTCGGGGAGGGGATGCACGGTTTTGAAGGAGAAGGACAGCCTGCACGAACCAGCCTGTGGTCGCAGTGAGAGCAGCCCGCTCCGAATGCGCGCTCCCTCTCCCGCTCTCCTCCCAGTGAAGGCAAGTCAGGCACTGGGGAAGAACCTGGGCCATTTGCTCTGCTCTCGTTTGCTTTGGGGGGGAGCCAGGAAGAGAGCAAGAGGGAAAATCAATAAAGCCAGAACGAGCAACTTGCACTTTCTTGCACAAAGCATCTTTGAGGGGCTGGAAACTGGCACAAGGGGAGGGGCTAGGACACAGAGGGAGAAGGGATGCCTCCAAATGATAAGATAAACACTCGCCTTTTGATTTATGTGACTGAAGAAATGGAGAGCTGTTGTAAAATGGATCTATAGTAAAAGGGATCTCTGTCGTGTTCCGGGATTTTTATTAACTGTGACAGAAGGTCCTCGCCCTGATATATACATTGTATCGATGACGGACAGGCAGACTGACAGAGAGAAGGGAACCAACCCCCGGCCACAGGGAGCGGCAAGTTATTCCTTTCTTAGAAAGCAGGGCAAACTAATGTTCATTAGGCTTACCTTTCAGAAATGGCAGTTTCTAAACTGGGGCTTATATCTTCCTGGAAAGCCACTTGATACTCTTTCTCTGCAACAAAAATTTAACCCTCAATGCGCCACACAGGATGCTTTACATAAAAGAGGAGTTTCCACACGTGGGGATACCCACCCCCCTCATTTTCTAAGGACGGCTTTAAGAGTGAGAGAGAGAGAGAATGGCTGAGTTAGCATGATTCTGGCTCCTGTGGCAAAAGAGAGAATAATGGAGAACTTTCCATCTGGAGGTAGAAATTGGATAATTTCACTTGAAGTGAAGTTCTGGCATTGGCAAGAGGATGTTCCCGTCACAACCCAGTGGGACCTCCTGCTTCCGCCTCTCTCCCCCAACCCCCCACCCCCAGCATCAGAATTTGTGGGTGCAGTTGACCCTTGGCTGGCCAGGAGAATCCCCACATTTTTTAAAAAAGATTTTATTTATTTATTTGACACAGAGAGAGATCACAAGAAGGCAGAGAGGCGGGGGGGGGGGGGGGGGGGGTGGGGGGGGGCGCGAGCAGGCTCCCTGCTGAGCAGAGAGCCTGATGCAGGGCTGCATCCCAGGATCCTGGGATCATGACCTGAGCCCAAGGCAGAGGCTCAACCCACTGAGGCACCCAGGCACCCTGAGAATCCCCACATCTTTATAGCATTACCATCTTCCTGATTTTTCCTAAGTCCCTCCCCATGGCTACACTAATTTTGCATTTCTAAGGACCTCAAGGAAATTAGTAAATCCTAGCCCCACAGTTTATGCACTCTGAAGCAGAATCAGGAGAGGGGAGAGCAGATGTGACACGCTGGGACCCTGCTGTAATTCAGATTTGGGGACAACTTGAATTTTCCCTGCGGAGTAATTAGCACCTGACACACTGCATTACAACTCTATCTCCCTCCCGAGCTAAGGACACTTGCAGAAAACCTCATCTATTGGTGGAATCCAGACCACTGACTTGCCTTGTCGAAAATTCAGCGTCTGAGTATCTTCTACTCAACAATTTCACTTTAATAGATCCCCCACCCCCAGCTGGTTCATTTTGTCACGATTCTACTTTCACAAAAGATGAGTGATCGCGTATTGTGGTCGGCACTCTGAACACATTACCAAAGTTCCTGTCAAGAGCACCCTACCGAGTAGATGCTGTGGTCATGTGCCCACTTCAAAGATTAAGCAACTGAGGACTTGAGAAATTACTAACAGGCCTAAAACATGTAACTAGTAAAACCAGAATTTAGATCAAAACTAGTCTATTGCACCCCAAAGACAAGTCTTCTCTTCTGTCTTTCGTACATAATCATGGGAACCCAACATTAAAGCCTGGGGCTCAGTTTTCTGGGAATTCAACCATCTAATTGTTGAGCTAAAAGCCCTTGAAGAAGAAATGGTCCACATTTCTTCCAGATCATTTCTTTGGTGTGATGCTGACATAGTAGTAAGCAACTGAACTCTAGAATCAGGCTGCATGGTTCCCGTTCTAATTCTGACCCTGGCCTTGGGCAATCTACTCCCTACGCTGGGCTTTAGACTTCCTCCGTAAGTGGAGATCAAATGAAACCGCACACCTGAGGTTATTGCGAGGACTGAATGAGCTCCTGTCAGCCAAGCACCCAGAAGAGTGCCCGGCCCAGACTGAGTCCCTTCCACCACGACCCGCCTTCTAAGGAAGCTTGTGTTGATGTTGAAGTAGGAGCCTGCTAATCACTTCCATTAAGTATGCACCACTGTATGCACTTCTAGGACCAGATAATGAAGCTGAGAAGGCAGATTAAACCTGGATGTTTCCTTGCAGTTGCCATGCATTTCATAAATGGGGGAAAGAGGAAGGTGGGAGCCTGTGAGGTCAGTATGGGTTTCCTCACGCTATACTGCAGGGTGGCATTCGGCAGAATGCAAGATGCGGCCTTTAGTGAAGGCCACAGGCTTAATAAAATGCCACATGGTGAGGCTCCCTTGTAGTTGGGAGAAGTCCGCACCAAGAAAATGCTGAAACATGCAGTTGCCTCTCCTCCTGCCCCTCACTGTTCACACTGTTAAAGGACCCCCACAAAAGTGCCAGCATCATTCTGAAAACACACAGCGTTTGATCCTTGGAGCCCCTTTAATGTTTAGTGAGTAACTTTGGTCAAAGAGAATAGTTAGGAACCCTGCAGAAGAGCAAAGAAGGATTCTCAGCTCTCTCTAATGGCAATTAGACAGAAACACAGAAGCTCTGGAGAATTGCTTTGGAGACGACACCGCAAGAGAGGTACAGATCAAAGAGGGAAGGCAGTGCGAGCGAGAGAGGACGGTTTTCTTCCATCATTGGAGTAGTTCGTGCCAGCGTGGTCGGCTGTCAAAACGTCTCAAGCCGGGTTCTCAGGACCCCGCCTCCTTCAAGAAATGAAATTTTCACCCAGAATGATACCTTCTCCCGGGGTAGGGAGAGAAGTCTAATGAGGGAAGCGCTGAGAGCAGCAAGTCCAGACCTGGATGTTAGCCATCCAAAATGCTTCTTTACCAGTTTTATGAACGTGGGTGTTTACAAATCCACAGAAGAAATTCTAGCAGGCTTAAAGACCTGACGCAACCACATTAGCTTTCAGGATCCTAACAAACAGCAAGCCCAACATACAGCCAGTCTCTGCACTCTGAAGTCCGCCTTTGCACAAACTAATTCTCTTTCATGCTACATAAGCCCACTTCCGAGTGATCGTCTTTGCATTTTGTTTCCTATATGAACGATACTAAATTTAAGAATCATGATAAGATTTGACCTGTCTCGTGGCTGACAATGAGCTATGGTATAGATGTTCTGCTTCCCTTCCTTTTGAAAAGCAAGTTCCTTCTCTTTAAAGAAAAACACTCACAGAACCCCCAAGGTACCACTTTGCACCCTGTCTTCCTTTACCCACTTTAAATATAAAAGGGCCTGACCCATGAAAACCTAAGACAACAGAAAGGAAAGGACCTGGACAGTTCAGTGTTCCAAAGCCTCTTCTACCTCATGCTCAAGAAAACCAAAGCAAAAACAGAAACTCCAATATAATTTTTCACAGTGTAACACTGAAATTCATAGTTATCTGGGCATTAATTGAGCAGCTATTTTCAGGCTCTAACAATGAACGTAAAGTAACATAAGTGCAAAAAATGGCATGCAAGCATCAAGCATCCAAGGGAAATGCAGGAACAAGCCCAATGCTCAAGCCTTTGTAGATAATTCCGTTTGCCACAATATTCTGAGACCCTGATATTAACTTCCTGCTTGCTTTGTGACTGGCCTCAGCTCTTACCTTTGTTACATTTCATAGTTCCCCATTTTTATCAGAAAAACTCATTCATGTTGTGAACTCTGGCAACTTAACGGTCTTATTAAGAAAATGCTTTTCCCATTTCTTTAACTACATTTAAATACTGCTATAATATTGTTAGGAATTTCTAGATGCTTCTACAGTATTTTCTAAAATAGCAAATCTCTTTATAGATTCCGATGACACTCGAGAGTCCTTAACTTACTTCCAAGTGTATGTTCTTCCAATAGATGAAATAACTTTTTTTCTACTGAAGGTATTTTTCTGCTTGGCATCTTTTATAGATAATAGTTTCTGAAGTACACTAAAATCTATTAAAATAAATGACTCGCATTTATAGCTTCGATGGCATTTCTTTTGTGTAAAATGACAAGATCTCAGAACCAGAATAGTTCCCTTCTCTGTTCTCTGCACTACCGAGACCTCTCCCCACTTCCCTTCCTGCTGGCCGCCTTCCGCAGGTGACCCCCGGGGAGCTGGTGAGCCTCCGAAGCAGCCCATTCTGTCGCTGGGTGGCTCTAGTTGACACAAAGTCTCCCCCTGTAACTCCCAAAGCAGAGAATGGCTCTCCAAGTGGAGAGGCTGACAACAAGCTTCCCTGAAACCTCCTCTCTACCCTGGCCATCTCTGGCATGCACTTCCCCTTCTCCACGTGATGCAGAGCAGTTCCGGAAAAACCCTCTTGGGTGATCATCTATATTACATCATAAAGGTACTTTCAATATCATAGTGTCTAATGCCTTCAATTACTTCTCATAAAGGTCCTTTTGAGAACTTTAAGTCACAGAGGATACACACACAGACACACACGTCTTCTTCCCTCAACCTCCCGTGTGAGTGTGCAAAACAGATCCTCTGTTGCAAAGTGGCCTCCAGGATAGCCAACGCCTGCAATGTTGTGTGTAATTTACTTTTACGATCCTGACTGGTCAGGGAGGTCTGAGCCCTGGCTAAGGAGAAGGCTATGCTCGTATCAAGACATGGGTAGAGGGCGCCTGGGTGCCTTAGTGGGTTAAGCCTCTGCCTTCGGCTCAGGTCATGATCTCAGGGTCCTGGGATCGAGCCCTGCGTCGGGCTCTCTGCTCAGCAGGGAGCCTGCTTCCTCCTCTCTCTCTGCCTGCCTCTCTGCCTACTTGTGATCTCCATCTGTCAAATAAATAAAACTTTTTTTTTTTTTTTTTAAAGACATGGGTAGAGACTGGACCACTGTGCTTCCTTCTCTGTATCCTTACCTGCCCACTTTGAAGTCAGACTCATTTCAAACAAAAGTCCCCACCCTCACTGGTAGTGGGGCTCTGGGCCAGTGACACAACCACTCAGCCTTGGTTTCCACAAGATAAAATGGGGTCTGTGATAGTTTCTCCCTCAAGGTCTTTGTGAAGATAAAAAATGATTAGCACAATGTTTAGAGGGTAAACATACATTTAAATGGAGTTATGGTTAGGATGATGATTGTTCTTTTTTTTAAGATTTTATTTATTTATTTGACAGAGTATATAGCATGTGCTAAAATGTGCAAGCCCTCTTAAGGGCATAGCTCTTTTGATTCCTACAGCAGACCTATTTTGTTTGCAGACAACTTTTGGAGCATTACGATCTTCATATTCTTAGATTAGGTAACAGAATGAGGTAATCGTCTCAGGGAACCACAGACTCCAAGAGATTGAGAAACTTGCAGGTCACGCAGCTGATAAATGGACTTGAATCCAGGTCTACAATTTTGTACCTTGTGTGTATCTGATTCTATAATCTCCCTATCCACTACCACGTGTTGTTGCCAATTAAAAAAAAAAAAGGTATCCTGAGGCATTCCAAAAGCAAGGTAGTATTTGATCACTAATATACTTCGAAAAGAGGAAAAGCAACTCAATGGGTCTAACCTTAACATCAAAATCCTGCAGAGCCAGAAGTACCAAAGGTCTCCCCAGTGGCTCTGGGTTTCCACATTCTCCTACCCTCGACTTCCATCCAGCTGGGGCAGCCCGCCCTGGGCCAGAAGCTCAGGCCTCTCGCTGAGACAAAGACTTATCCTTCCTCATTTAATATGCCAGTATATAACACAAGTGCCTGGGACACGGTATTTATTAAGTGGAAAAATGAATGTTCCTGAAAGACTCACATGATTTTTGCAAATATGAGTTAAATTCTTTATACATACGAACTCATGTAATTCTCACGACTATCCCATTTTATACCTACCTACATTTTCTAGATGAGGAAACAGAGACACAGAAAGTTTCAATATTTGCCCAAGTTCACACAGGTTCAGAGCCATGGTTTTAATTCAAATATAAACTCTTGATAATACTGTATACTGCCTTAGAATATATAAATGAAAAATAAAATCTACTTTTAAGGCAACTGAGTTTCAGATACTTCAGTTAGATAACTAATAAAACCAGGATCTATCATTCTTCATGACTGAAGACAATATTCTCAAATATTTACGAGGGCAACAGGAGGTTGCAATCACACAGAAGATGCACTTGGCCAGAAAACCCAATAACTATCATGATAAGTAAATACCAAAGGTATCTGTGTAACCATATAAAACATTAGGATGATTCTTCAAGGTTACATGATGCCTACATAAAATACGCAAAACATGTGGGGACAGAAAAATATATCATCAAACTCTACTACTGACCTGAAGCTGCTGTGTTAGAAGATGAAGGTGCCAAAGAATTTGATTTCAAATATGTCCTCAATTGGCTAATAAATCAGATTCTGACTGCTATTTTTTTAAATCCAGCCAAAGCCAGACACAGGAGCCTAAAGGATACATGTGCTGACACAGGGTATGGGGCTCACTGCATTGGGAACCCCAGGCGGGGAGCCTCCCCCAGTAGTGTAAGAAAGTGGACAGTAAGAAAGTGGATAGATTAATAAAGGGAAGACTACGGTGTCCCATAATACCTGACATTATCCCAAAGGGAAAATCTTGATAAATTATTGTTTTAAGAAATAATAGGTAAAGAAATCTTTAACATATTTTTTTCCTTGCATTTTAATTAAATTCCTTCCAAATAAACCACTGGCAACAGATGTGAGAGTGATCAGTTCTGTTTATGAAAACATCCAGGATTAAAACCTAGCAAGTCACTCTCATAAATAAAACCAACCGATTCTCCCTACGGAGTTAGGGCATCCCTCTTGCAGCTCTTGTTTAAATTCTTCTTACTTGTCAGAGTTTGTAACTATTTAATTGGTTGGTTGGTTGATTTTTGGTCTTCCTATCTTATGTTAATGTAATTTCCATTAAGCCAATTCTCAGGTCTACAGGATATCTAGAACACGACGGAAACGCAACCAAAATTCGGTTGGTTGAACGAATAATGAATAAATAAATGAGGCATGAATGACCCAGACATGTTTGTTGCATCCTTTCTTTCAAGTCATTTAGAGCTACTTCCTAGTGCCTAGCACTTATCTGCAACTTGGTTTGAACACTTTCTGGTTTTTCAGTGCCTTGTTGTTCCCCCAATCTTAACTGTATTGCCTTGAAAAGTCTAAGAATTGCTTATTGGATAACGAAAGATTCACAAAAGGAGGAGGGTGTTCATGGACTCTAACCCACTAGTAGAGACGATGCTCTCAACACAGACAGATTTGGAAAAGAAAGCCAAAGAAGTAAGAAGTATGGCTATCAGAACTTGGGTCTGGAAGTAACATGCTAGAGAATTCCATCAATTACCTCTCGTAGTAAAACATTCTAAAACATCTGGCTCATTTCTCAACAATCTCCATGATGGCAATTCATTGAGGGCTTAACCTAATGTCAGGAATTGCAAAGACAAGCCTCCTTTTCAAGGAAAGGAAGACCGACCTGCATATCCACAATCTTAATTAGACTCATAATGACAATAAAACCAGAAACTGATGCTCATGCCTCACAAAGTGGTTAAACAAGCATATTCTGATTTGTTACCCATAACGATGCTGAAGGATGGGTAAGGGTGGTGTTACTATTAGCCTCACTTTACAGATGAGCAAACTATGAATCAGAAAAGGTAATGACTTATCTAAGGTCTCCAGACTCAGTAACATTATTCTTTCCACTATGCCCATGGCCTGCCTCTTCATCCCAAGGTTAATTTTTGGAATGAAACCACACAATGAATATTCTTGCAGAATATATTCTTTAGAACAAGACACAGCATATACAACAGCATGGATCTCTCTTAAAAATCATACTGAAATTCTAGAGAACATAGAACAACAGTGGCAGAAAGCAAAGCCGTGGTTGTCAGGAATTATTTGGGGGGATGTAACTGACTGCAGAGGGTCGTGAGGAACTTTTAAGGGTGATGAAAATGCTTTCTACCTTGAAAGCAATGGCAGTTACTCAAATGTAATGTAATTGCTGCAATTTATCAAACTATACAGTCAAAATTTGTGGATTCTGTGTATGCAAGAAAGCTAGGGAAAATGTCGACTGTGTGTTTTTTTTTCTGACTGTGAAAGAACTTTTCAATATAGAAAATTTAAAAAGTTATACACATACAAAGAAATAAAAATTACCTTTAATTCCATTACTTCTAAGTAACCATTGATGAGATTATACGAAATTCCATCAGGTATTTTAGGAATCTTGCTTTACCTATAGCTTAATAAGATTATGATGTCGTGAAATAATCCCCATATTATTGAATATTCTGATTATATGGAATTTTATGTGTTATTCCCTGCAGGATAAGAAGCCTGCCTCCATTTTTATTGTTATAAATAATGCTACTATGAATATATTTGATCATATACTTTTGTGTGCATCTCTCGATTATTTCCTTAAGATACAACTTAGGACGAAAGATAATTGGCTCATAAGTCAGGAATATTTTTTCCGGCTCTTGAGAGGTACTTCCAAATTGCAATCCAGAAATGTACCATTTTATATGCCCCTCAGCAATATATAAAATAATAGTCCCTCTTACTGAACCATTGAGAAAACTCGTCATATCATTAATTTAACTTTTGACCAAGTTGATCACAGGAAAAGAAACATCATGCACTGACTTGGTAACTTAAAAAACTCCATTCTTCTCGCGGCCATTTGTCATTCTTCTAGTGAGTCCCTTCTTCTTGTATTAGCTTTTTACTTTTCTTATGAATTCATAACTGCTCTTTTATATTAAGGGTATTAACTCATTGTCGTAGGAGTTGCTACTGTTTTTACCATTTTCCATTTGGCTCTTTATTTTGTTAGTTAGAAGAAATTTTTAACATGTATACATTCTAACCTAGAAATTTTTAACATGTATAAATTCTAACCTAGCAATCATTTCCTTTGCATCTCCCAGTATGGTTGCTATGCTGAAGGAAGGCCATCGCCAACCCACACTCAGATTAACACCCATGTATATATTCTCACGGCTGTTCTGTGGTCAGTGAGAGCTCTCGACACCATCTTTGCTCTGTTCTCCTTCCTTCAGGACCTCTTTCGTTTGCCTGTTACCTATGAAAGCGTGTGCTTGTGTGTGTGCCTATCTCCATTTCTCTCCCTCTCTTTCATAATATTTTAAATATTTTGACTAAAATTTCCTTGCTGATACTTAACCAAACTGCAATTCTCTATTACTCTTTTTATTATAGTCCCATCCAAATGGTGTGATAAAATTCCTTAAACAGCAACTGTGAAGACAGGGATCTTCTGTTCCATGATACCATCTACAATCTGTTCTAAATGAGGCCTGTTGCTTCATATTTTCAAATATTATTAAGGGCTTCTTCTTTCCCACAAACACTCTCTCCACAGAGTAAAGAACACAACTGCCTTGGAATCTCGGTCATCTCAGTCTCTGATCGATGCAGTCCTGTGGCGTTCAACGTGGCAGTGATGTCTACCACAGGACATGCAGGAAGCAGCAATGAGTGGACTGCATGCTATCTTACTGGCCAGCCACTGAACAGAGGAATCTAAACCACTAGAGACTTGTGGAAGAGCTGAGCCAACACCTTGAACTGAGCTCTCTGGACTGGTAGGCAGAAAACAGAGAACTTCTGTTTCTTCGAGCTGTCAACTTGGCCCCAAACCAGTTGGGGGAAAATCCAATGTGAAAACGCACTAAACCCTCACAACAGTAAACACAGGCAAGAAGCAAACAGACAGAGTATGTCAACAACAGGAACACATCATAAATATACCTTCCAAGAGCATAACTTACCTAAACCCCAACATTCTGCAATTATTAGAGAATCTTCAGCATCCCTGAATGACACGAGTGACTCCTCAAGCATTCATCTGGAATCAAAACTTATTTTTGGACTCAGAAGGTCATCTTCTATTGGGAGCTTGTCCATATACTGGACAGCAAATTCTCAGCTACCCTTCACCTCCCTGGTTCCCCTCTTCCCAAAAAACCTGCCATCTGTTATCTCTAGTTCATTGAGGGGGTAGGGCAGAGAGAAGGGCGCCAAGCAGAAGACACGGAGACATGATTACACAGAATGGGAGTCATATGGAGGCCAAGTCAGCTGGTTTCTTCTGCCTGTGTCACACTGAGTAGCAGTGTGGACTTCACCAGGGCACCTCACTCCTCTGGGCCTCGGGAGGATGGTATAAAGGAAGAGTGATGTTGATGCTCTGGTGAGCTTGTTCCAGAGCTACCATTTCAGATTTTAAGACTTATGCCTTCCTAGATTGTTTCCATCCATTTTCAGGATAGTACAAATAAAGCATTTCTAGCATTATCTATCAAGAATAAGAAGTGAATATTGCCTAATATTTACCACAGATATTTACCTAATATTTACCATTCCCTAATATTTACCTATTACAGGACAACCTAAGAGGCTAAATTCATCTCTAGAGGCACATGGAATGCAATCAGAGATAGAAGTGGAGACTTCTGCATCCTTCAGGAGTTTATGCTGTGATACATCTGGACCAGATACACCTCAGCATATGGTTATCATCAGGCAAAAAACAAACAAACAAAAAACCCAGTATTAGCCAATTTTAGATGTGCTTTATTTTTCTCAGATTGAAACAGTCATGTGTCAAAGGCTATTATTATAGAAGACAAATATTATTGTTTGCTGAGGAATTACATAAACATATTTCTCTAGGCCTCAAACTTGTTTGATGCCATACTCACAAACTGATCATGAACTTAAGAATGTTGCACATTATGAAGAAAATGTTTAAAAGTGATTTAATTAACACTGACTGCACTAATTGGACATATTGGCTAATCCAACCAATTCCTTCTGACTCACTGCTATGTGTCCAGCACTACGCCAGTTTCTGAGGATAAAAGAGGTTAAAATATAACCCACGCAATGATGGAACACATAAGCGCATTACTTGAGAAAATGAGATGTTCACACAGCATAGTAAATGCTGGACGAAAAGCAAGACTGGACAGAGAGCCTCCTAAACACAGTAAAAACATAAATTCTTTAGCTACTGGATCAAGAAGGGTTAATCCTTTCAATCTTATTTGGAGGAGTGGCTGAGAGTTGTGTGGGGAATAAGTAAAGATTGCTAGGCCCAGCTTCTCCTCTCCTGCCCTAAGCCACTTAACTCTGACATCAAATATGGACACTCCCTCTAGGAAAACACAGGTACCCAGACTCATCCACCTGAGAAGGGAGCTTGGAGCTAGGACTGGAACCTACTTCCTGGGGATTTTTACTCTTTAACCCTAATGACTTTTCAGTCAGTCCTTCCCAACCCTATACCTTAGTGGCCTTGAGAGACATTCTAATAAATGTGTTCTCATCCTCCTCAGGACACTTCCAGTAGTATTACGGCATGCCAACAACATTCAAACATCCATTATACAACAGGGACCAGAGAGGGGCTCCTAGTTTTTGCTCCTTAATCCAGGTCTAGATCAAGAGATGCCCAAAATGCTAAAAAGAGTACAGGAGCTATGGTTAGTGCTGTGAAGTGTGTAAACCTGGCAATTCACAGACATGTACCCCTGGGGATAAAAATTTGTTTATAAAAAAATAAAAATTAAAAAAAAAAAAAAGAGTACAGGAGAGGGACGTACCTGTGGGTGGTCTCACAGTACCGAGCACAGGAAGACATGTCATTTCTAAACTACTACTGGGAGCACAAGATTTTTGTCAGTCTAGCCAGAGAAAGGAATTCCAGATACAACAGCCCTGGTAAAGGCAAGGAAGGAAGAGGGCCCATGGTACCTTTCGAAGACAGAAAGTAGTCTTGTATGACAAAAGAATGGGCCGGGCCGGTAGAAGGTGATGGTTTCACTTGTACCATTAAAAGGGATGGGGTGGGGGCAGTCCTAAAGTTCTAAATCCTGGGAGTAAGAGTTTTCAGTGTAGACAGTGGATCACAGTGGGGCATGTGTAGCCAAGGGCTCATTGTGGGGCATGATTAGAGGAAGGAAAACAAATAGTAATGCTTTTTTTTTTTTTTTTTGTGGTTGACAACAAAATTTTCTTTAACCGCTAGATTCAACACTAAAATTTTCTTAGAGTTGAGACCAATCTAATGCTCCAAGCATGTGCTTACTAATGCAAAATTATTTATGTTGTGACTATTCCTTAAAACTAATATGAAAGTTTGAAATTCACACAAAAGACACCAAAAAAGATATTACTTCAAAGAAATAAAGATTAAGTGTCACCATTTTCATGGTTTAAGACTAAGACAAAAATCTATTATGTTTGAGATAGCTTCTCCCCTGTACCAAGAACATCAAATAAAAATCTAATAGTCTAATAAATATCAAGCAAACAGATTATCTTAAATACTTTAGTAATACTTAAGACAAGCTCATCTGAACATAACTAACATGAAGAAATGATAACTGAGTTTTGAAGTTTCATCAGTGGGATTCTAGACAGTATATTTAGCAACGGTGTCAATAAACAGGTAAAAATGGCTGAGCAATTCCAATTATTTTAATCTTTTTTCTTCTTGAAAAAAATGGTTCTTCCCATATTTCTCTTTAATTTCCCACATGGAATAGCACATGACTTTGAGCTGTAATCCTCACCAGTTCATTTTAATAGATCACTAAAGGTCTCATATGCAAAAGATTCAAGAGTTCTGCAAAATGTCCAAAAGGAAGCTTCAGGCTTAGATGATACTTTTCAACAATGACTTTTAGGAAAGAAACATTTTTCTATTAAGTAGCTTAAATACATGTTTAAGTAACTTCTTCAAGTAGAAATAGACAATGGAACTTCGAAAAGAGGAACTAATCCCCCCCCCTTATCTGTGTGAGGTATGTTCCAAGACCCTCTATGGATGCCTGAAATTGTGGACTGTACCAAGCCCCACCTACTAGGTTTGTTCCTATGCCTACACACCGATGATAAAATGGAATGTATAAATTAGCCACAGTAAGAGATTAACACTAATAAAGTAGAACAGTTATAACAATATACAGTAATAAACAGTGTGAATGTGGTCCCTCTCAAAATAGCTTACGCACTCTACCCATCCTTCTTGTGATATTAGATGACAAAATGCCCACGTGATAAGACAAAGTGAGGGGAATGACATGGGCACTGTGACGTCACATTAGACAACTGCTGACCTTCTGACACTATGTTGGAAAGAGAATTTTTCTGCCTCCAGACAGCAGCTGACCAAAAGTCACAGTAACTGAAACCACAAAAAGCAAAATCACGGGTAAGGGGACAGCGGGGGCTGGGGGTGGGGGGGGGGAGTTGGTGAGGAGCAGGCGACTACTGTATTAGGAATCAAGAAAAATCCGAAAGGAAACATGCCAACAAAACCTCCATTCTCAAACTCACACACCTGGTTCCACATCAAAGGTCTCCTTAATGTCTTTCCCTACCCAGCCTTCCCTCTGTGTTTTTATTTGCTCCCAGGCATCTGGGGCTTTTCTATTGCCTGGCAGACCCTGCATGAATACCAAGGACCAAAGACGCTCAAACTCAGGGCATAGACACCACAACAGAACATAAATATTATTTTTAATATGCTTTCAGATTTTAAATGAAAAAGAAATGTTATCCAAAAGGTTTTTCAGTATTCATAGGAGTTTCTAATTCAAAATCAGCATTTTCTATCTGTTCTTTGTTTTCTGTTTACTTAAAAATAATAGAACCAACCACTGAATGCTATACTTCAAATTGGTGAAATTTTATTGTACGTAAATTATATCTCAATAAAGCTCTTCTAAAAAATCAAACAGATTATAATAAGGAAACAATAATAGATCTGAGTTATGGTTCCATTTTCCCTAATATTTCAACTATTTATTAGGTAGAATTCTTCTGATTTCTCTGGTTACAGCCTTTCTCTTCTCTAATTTACCCTCTGATCCCTTCAGTATATTAATGACCTATACTTCAAAGTCATGTACATTTCTGCTTGCTGCAACACAAAAATTGATTTTTAGGGGCACCTAGGTGGCTCAATCGATTGAACAGCCAACTCTGTTGCAGCTCAGGGTGTGATCTCGGGTCCTGAGACTGAACCCCACCTCGGGCTTCACGCTCAGCAGGGAGTCTGCTCAAGATTCTCTCTCTCCCTCTGCCCCTCCCGCAACTTGCACCTGTGCACACTCTCTCTCTCAAATAATTAAAATCTTTAAAAAAATTTTATTTTAAATGTGATTTGTCTTTCCACTTACAAACACGAACAATACTGTTCCCCAAAGCTCCTGACTTGGCAAGTTAACACTAGCATATAACTTGTATAACAGAAAAGTCCAATGACTGGTATGTTCAAAGGGGTCTCTCATTGATTTTATTACTTTCAAGCTTTTTTCTCTCCTTTGCAGATTTGTATTTTGTTTACCACCTTGGGGTTCTTAATTCCCTGAATACATGCTATTTTATCTTCCCCAAATGCTGTCCGCTCTCACCACAACACATATTGTGACTGAAACAAGGGATGTCCTCCAAGAATAAATTGACGACAACAGCATATCAGAATTTCTCTCATCAGCTGAACAGGCCACGTAGAAATGGTCATGTGGCGAGGTATTATCCCAAGAGGTTTTCTGCCATGAAAGTTTTATAAGTCATGAAACTCTGAAGCAAAATTCACTTTAATTCCTAAGGATATATTTTAAATAATTAAAACAAAAACTTCCATTCATCTTAACCGGTATTTTAGAAAAACCACTGTTTATATTTCAGTCCTGAAAACAGGTATGAACTCTTGCCTGGGAATCTTCATAAAAACAGAGTGGGGGTGGGATTAAAGAAAAGGCAAGAATTGAGATGATACATAAAGGATAATAACAGTGTCTGAGTTTGTAAATAACTTATGAAAAAAAAATTTAAGTGGTAAGAAGTAGCCTATTTTACCATGGAAAATCATAACTTATATTGGAATATTTCTCTTAAGTGCAGTCTGGGATAGTCACAGTAATAACAATAATACTGAATATTCAGGATTTGACATCCTGGGTTGGGGGCGCCTGGGTGGTGCAGTCAGTTAAGCGTCTGACTCGTTAGTTTCGGCTCAGGTCATGATCTCAGGGCTCTGGGGTTGAGCCCCACGTTGGGCTCTGTACTCACTGTAGACTCTGCTTGAGACTGCCTCTCCCTCCCCACTGATATATATATATATATACATACACATACACATACGTGTATATATATATAAAATCTGCACCAGGCATGGTGTGAAGCAGGAATAATCCTTGTAATGACAGCAACACAGACTCTTGGCTGGCGCCCCAATAGCCATTCACAACCTCTTTCTTACTTGTCCTTCTGCTAGAAAAACCAAGAATCAGAGGCTTACTGTCTAAGCTTCCCTTCCCATCAGTTCTGGTCCAAAAGGGAAAGAAAGCATGTGGGACATAGAGGAAAGACTTCCCTTTTGGAAAAATGAGAAAGGTACCCAATAATCTGGCAGCCCCTTCATGAAGCCACTTACTGTCCCTCCACCTGTTCCTTCGGGATGCTGTCATTTGAGGAGGGATGTCCAGGGCTGCAGCAATCATCTGGAAACCCTGAGAGGCCAAAAGGCAGGCAGAGGTGGCAGCCCAGCAGCCTTGTGTCCTGAGCTGATGAGCTCACGGAGAATCTGTTATCTCCAAGATTTCTAGTTACACGAGATAACTAGACCCCTTTATTATTTAAGAGGGTTTCTATTACCTGCAGCTTGATGCTTCAGTATAAGCAGCCCTAGGGAGCAAATTACGGATGAAGAGACTGGAGGGGAGAAAAGCTAACCTCCCCCAAGACACAGCTGCAACCCAAGCACTTTGTCTGCACTGTTCTCAGTATCTGCTCTACACTCTGCCCCGGGTCCTTAATACAGCATCCTGACATCTTGCCACGTTTGGTCCTTTACCCCATCCTAGCATAATGTCTGGGAAGAGTTTAATGTCATGGTACCTTTCCGGCCAAGAGGCATATAACCTTGCTCAATGACTGCCCTAAATGAACAGCTAATCCATCCATCCACCCACCCAAACATGTGCTGAGCCTCTAGGTGCCTGGCTGTGAGATAAAAGTAGCAAGGGGAGAGAGAGATAAACAGGACTAGTGCCTAACAGTTGAGTCATAAGTGTCCTTCTGCAGAAAAACACTATTAATATACCACATAAATATATCGCAGCGATGAGCGCAATATAAACAAACAAGCTATGATTTTAGCAGAGGAATAAAGCAGCTGGCTCTGCCTGGGGAAATCTGAGGGGTTCACAGGGTGTGTGCTTGAGGTGGACTATATCGTTCAAATTTAATTAGTGTCTAGCCTCAAAAGTAGGCAGATGAAACCCCTGATGTCCACTTGTCATGTGTCCATTCGTGTTAAAATATTGTGATTATGCATATCCTAGTTTTACCTTTTTGTACTGACAAGAACCACAATCAAGTACATTGAACATGATATTTGACTTAACATATAAAATTTAAATTTCCACAAAAAACTAAGATGGTTATAGTGTTGGCATGTTCCTGAAAGTATTATCAAAGGCATTTGACTTCAGAGATCTTTCTAACTAGCATCTACTTGAGTGAGATTCCAATATCCTGGCACAACTTATAAATATTTTGAACTTTTAATATAAATACACAAAAATACTGAAATTCATACCTAAGATGGATTTTAATGTTCAAAAAGATTGTAACAAGACGTGAACGTTTAGTTTTTAATTTGGGGATGGCTATAACTGTCCTTTGACTTCTGATACTGATTCTTTTTTTTTTTTTTTTACTGATAATTTCAAAGTAGATATTTCTTAATTCATCTTTTTGTTATAAGTTATGCCTTTTCTGCATTCATGATTTATTAAGTCATAGGGGCTTTTCAAACACAAACCTAGAAATATTCCGAGTTAATGAGGTTACGTGTTCATATGATTGTCTGGATCTGTAGCAAAACATGACAACGCTTGAAGTCTATCTCTGAGGCCTCAAGCAACAGCATTCACAGTATTACTACCACTTACAATAAACTTACTCCATTTCACAGGCTGATAACATTTTTTACATGGCACGTTCTCTCATGTTTGTAATTCGGATAGTTGCTGTCCTACGAAACCCCAATGACTTTGGAATGGCTTTTTGATTTCCCATGAAATGATGTTTTTTTCCCACCATAGCACCTATAATGCCGTGTTACTAAACATTTTGTGTTTTGATTGTTCCTGGAATGCTATTCTCTTGGCCTGTACTATAACCATGCTCCTGGCATGTGAAAGATGTCATCAAAAACAACAGTGTGTGATCTCCGAGCAGGAAGGGTTTTATCACCACTAAAGAGTTTCTGTCTTCATCTTTACTTCTGCTATAGTAAAAATTTTTAAATGTTGAGAATGTTCAAGTCAAGAACACGAAGTTTGGAGTCCAGAGGGTAGAATATTCTCTCCTCTGTTTGTGACTCTGCATAGTCCCCAGTCTCTCTTGACCTCCTGTTGCCACTTTCTCAAGACAGGGGCTCGAGCTCGGTCATTTCTTGACAGGGCGTATTTCCAAAATGCCTCTGCACGTGGTGGCCACTTGTTCTGAAATGCCTAAGGTTGGGTTCTTCCCCCAAACCGTGCAATGAGAATGTGAGTGCAAGCAGTTCGTTGGGTAGCTAGCCCAGCGAACAGAAGGAAAGGAGGAATTGAGGCTGGTTGGGAAAGACAATGAGGATGTTCCTAAGTCACCGCAGTGAGCACCTGCAGCTTCTATCACCAGATGCTTTGGGACCAGAGTGATCACACCTGAAGGCTGAAGGAACCATGGGATCTGTACACCAACTCC